>VZRV01005707.1:409362-606398 GCA_013398115.1 Falcunculus frontatus | reverse complement strand
CCTCCGCCTCCGCCCCGCCTCCCGTCCCGCCCCGCCCGGGCCGGCCATGCTCGGCTGGGCGCGCCCGGCGCCGCGGGAAGCGCAGAGAGAACGGGCAGGTCCTTTGGTGGCCCGAGAGTTTATACAGAGTCATCGAATCGCCAGGATTGGGAGATACCTCTAAGATCTTCAAGTCCAACTGTCCACCCAGCACTACCACTGTGACCCCTAAACCATATCACCCAACGCCAGATACAGACGCGTCTTAAAACGCCTCCTGGGATAGTGACTCCACAACCTCCCAGGGCAACCTATTCCAATACTTGACCACAAAATCATAGGATGGGTCAGGCTGGAAGGCACCATAGGGGGTCATCTGGTCCAGCATCCCTGCCCAAGCAGAGCCATCCTGGAGTACACGGCATGGGATTGCATCCAGACACTTGTTGAATGTCTCCAGTGAGGGAGACTCCACAACCTGTCTGGCCAGCCTGTTCCAGTGTGTGGTCTTGCTCTTATTCAAGCAAACTTCCTGTGCATCAGTTTCTGCCTGTTGTCTCTTATCCTATTACTGGGTACCACCGAGCAGAGCCTGGCTCCATCTTCTTGGCACTTCCTCTTTAGATACTTGTATACATTGATGAGGTCCCCTCTCACTTGTCTTTTCTTGAGGCTGAAAGGGCCAGCTCCCTCAGCCTGTCCTCATAAGAGAGATGCTCCAGTCCCTTAATCATCGTTGTTGCCTTCCTCTGGACCTGCTCCAGGAGCTCCATGTCTCTCTTATACTGAGGAGCCCAGAATCGGACATAGCACTCCAGATAATGGCCTCACCAGGGTTGAGTAGAGGGGAAAGATCACCTTCTCTTCTCTAGTCTAAAAAGAGAGTAGTTGAAATCTAATGGGTAGGTGCTACGTGAGCAGTGGTAGTGGGAGAGTTGGGGGTGAGGGGAGTTGGTGTGTGATGGCTTAATGCAAACACTGAGCCAAGTCCAGGGAAAGAGTTCCTGTGTGGCCCAGAGAGGTGAGGAGATTGAATAGGCTTAACTCACAGCTAAACAATAAAAGAAAATTATGGAATGACATTAAGACAGCTTTTGCCTCCTATCAACTCAGTCACTCATGCCAAGATAACTACCAGGTGACTTCTCTCGTCCCAAAAGCAGCTGTAAAATCTGTCTCTGCGGTACCTCCCAGGAGGATGGGGATGTGGAAAGGCACGTGCCTATTAATTCCTCTCTTCTTTTTCCTGCCTTGGCTGTAGATGACCAACCCATTGATTTCTGTGAGTCTGGGATTTGCATGCTCCCGCCTCAGACATCTTGGAAGATAAAGCTGATGTGTAGAGTAGTCATACCAAGTACTTGAGGGACCTACTTGAGAAAGAGCTTAATTGTGTTGTTTGTCTGCAGGCTGTAAGAGAAATCTGGATTACTCGTTCAAGACAATACCTGCACCGAAGAAGCACAAAACTAGCCAAGATATCTGCCACCCTGTCTTTTTTCATACACAGGAAAAATCTAGGAAATCAAGATGCATTATTATTAAGAATGATGTCAATGCACACAACATCTTGATCATAAATACATCCTTTCATTGTAAAAAAGATATTTTAATATCTATAACATTAAATCATTACAATTTCTACGATCTTCAGAAGTAAATGTTCTTTAGCAACTAAGTTAATGGAATAGTAAATTTTCCTTCAGCTGAAACACAAAGAATATGACTCTAAAAAGTATTATAAATTATGAACTCTACTGCAACTTGAAATATCCTGAAATATCATATAAAATCATTTTATATGATACCTGTCATCTAGAATTGTATATTTCAAAAGTATAGTAGTTGAGAAAATGAACACCTCTTGGATGACTACATTCTGAAACTGTTGCCACAGAAACCATGGGGGAGGACAGCATCAGGGGAATGAGAAAGAATAGAAACAAAAGTAGTGGATTGGCCATTTATGAGCAAAAAAAGCAAGAATGGGTATTTATCAGGATAGAAGTGTCAAACCTTCAGATATCCAGCAGTTCATCTACTGAAATACATTTGCTGCCAGAAACATCTCCAAAACAATTCCTTACAGTATTAATCAGACCCACTGCAACAGATACTCCTCTATCATCTAGAGAAGACCAAATCTTCAAAACATGACACGAGAAAAATAAGGCAGTGTGCTGTCTCCCTGAAGCAGAAAAGCACAAAAAGCAATTGCACTATTGCAGAAGCTGATACCGTTATCTGGAAGATAATTCAGTTTGGAACCAATTATGTGGCATCAAGTGGAACCATACAGGCCATAGAATACTGCAGGAAATTTTGAAAGGCACTCAACCGGAACGTCAGAGATTGCCTAGAAGTTTCTTCCTGCTCATAAATTAGAGAAAGAAGGTAAAATGTATTTGTTTTGAAATGCTCTGTCTGTCTCTGGTTCTAAGGCAAAATTTCAATCATTCTGGAGTATTGGACTACATTTCAAAAAGCATGGAGAATGTATGGCTGTGCTGGCCTATATCTGGCAGGTGTGGGTAATCGTGGCCGGAGACTAAGCAGAGCAGCTGGGAAGATGCTAAATTAGTAACACACAGAGAGACTGATTTTGTTCTAAAATGCTGTGTAGACTGAGTTGCTGTGTTATAAGCAAACTGAACTCAGGTCGCATAGAATGAGGGGAAATACAGAAACACTTTCTATATTATCAACCATTAAACTAGAGTAAAATATGAGGAAATGAGGAATAGAATTGAAAATTATCCCTTAATTGTCATCATCAAGCCCTTTGGGTCAATTGGAATTATTCAAAAACTAAGTATATTTGCTGAGCTCAAGGAAAAATAGGGTGGGTAGACCAGGACTGTACATATGTTTGTGTATGCTTGAGGCTATAGAGTTTTGAAAACAGAATGACTGTAATTCATAAACATCAGCATGGTAACTGACCTGGTCTGAGAAAAGGTATCAGTCATGTCTTGTATCGCTGAGGAGAGACAAGATCCACCTGACAAAAGGCAACCAGAGCATCTTTGCCAACTGGCCAGCCAATCTGGTGAGGAGAACTTTAATAAGAAATAATGAAGTTTCTTGATCACAAACCTTGGGTTTTGGGGTAATTTTAACCTGTCTGATATCTACTGAAAGTATAACACATCAGGATACAAGCAATCAAGGAGATTTCTGGAAGGCATCAAGGATAACTTCTTGATCGTGGCTGAGCCAACCAGGAGTGTTTTGCAGCTGGATCTGCTCTACACTAACACCGAAGAACTAGGGGATGTAGTAATCAATCCCTTGGTTATCAAAGCCTGAGCTGTATGACTGAGGAGTGGAGTGCATGATCCTATGTGGTCTGAGGAAGGAGAGTAGGAGATTACCGACCCTGGATTTTGAGGATCAGACAAATTTGTTCAGGAAACTGGTAGATGGGATGCACTGAACAGCAGCACTGAAGGGTAAAGTTACTCAGGAAAGCTGGCAGGAGAGTGCCAGGATCCTAACAGTGGGAAAAACAAATAGAGATATTAGTATTTCCAGCACTGAGAAAGCAAAACTGATACACTGTCAAGATAGAAAGAACAGCTAAATGAGAAATTAAATTCAGTCTGGGGTTATTGTAAGATCTGCATTGTTTGGTAAATTCATCCCATTCAGAGACAGTATATTTCAATATATACTCAAGTAGAGTTACTTAAAAATACAGTGAGCAGGTCACGTCTGCAGAGATGAGGAGCTTTGTTGTGGAGAGCGGTGACTGAAAAGAAATTTAGAGTGACCAGGGGCCAGTCTAATGCTATGTTATAAGCAAATAAGGGAATTCTTGCCTACGTAACAAGGGAACCAGGGATGTGGCAAGCAGGAAGAGACATTATTTTCCCTTTAGATATGGTACTGAACAGATTTTTGTGGTAATACTACACTAGCCTCTGGTGTCCTCGTTGTCAAAAGAATGCTGAGAAATTATTTGAGGCAGGAGAAAATTCTTTGTATGGAGAGACTTAAAGAGCACAATCTGCTTGGCTTTTCAAAAAGACTGGAAGGTGGCTATAGTGATCTTTAATCTTGCGCAGTGAGAGGCATAACAAGAAAAATACCTATAAACTGAAATTAAACAGATTTTAATTATAAATTGCACACATTTTTTAACAGTGGAAGACATTAATGGTTGGAATATGCTACCAAGGGAAATGGCACCTACAGTATCTCCTAAGGGCTTCACTAAAGAATGGATTCTTTTCTTACAGAGGTACATTAGTTGAACAGATAGAATTATTTCCCTGCCCTGAAAGTCTCTCGGAGCATGTAGTTGTTGTTATTGCATAGCATTTGTACTACCACAACATCTAAGAATACAAGTCAGAGGCCACAGCGCTTTGCCTCCTCAGTCAGTATGTGGGACACTAAGAAAAAACCCCATTCTACCTTCTGAAGCACTCACATTCCAAATGTACAGAGACACAGAGGAGCAAAGAGAAAATATAACAAGGGTAAACTGCTGCTGCTTAACCTGTGCCTCTCCTTGTTTCATAATCTTGTGGTTTGGCAAGCACCCAGCTTACTCTAGGGTGTGTGGGTAGGCTGGCTTCAGAAACTGAAGAGTAGGCATGGCACAGGTGTGTTTGTGCCTTTATCATCTATCTGTGACTATAGATGGTTTTGCTGAATCTGGGGCATGTCAGGTTTTCATTAATGTTGCTTGACAACAGAATTGGTCCCACAAGTCTATTTACCCCTCTGCTAACCAGTCAAACCACCAGCTGGTCGGACTATTGCTGCATTACCTGAATGCACACATACCACACCTGTTCTTGGACTTGTACAGTGTGGCTGCAAGAGCACACTGTAATAGGATAATTCAGGTTGGATGGGACCTCTGGAGGTCTCCAGTCCAACCTTCTGCTCATAGCAGAGTCAGATCTGAGGCCAGAGCAGGTTGCTTTGTGTATATGGCACTTAGGGACATGGGCTAGTGTGGACTTGGCAATGCTGGGTAAACCCTTGGACTTGATTTTAAGGGTCTTTTTCCAATCTAAATGGTTCTGTGATTCTATATACCTCCACTTGTTCTGGAAACTCTTAATCTGGATCCAGACGGAATAGTGGGGGCGGAAGGGAGGCGGTCTTGTCCTCGCAAGAAAGCCATGTGAATTCACCATCTGTATTTTTATTGACATATATCCCAGTGAAGGTCATCCACCATTCTCATGACACATTAACCAGCCTTGCTATGGAAATGAACCTTACTTTGTGGACAATGGGCGTTCCAGGATTTGTGCTATGAGGCAGTAGAGAGTAAGACATAAAAGAAATTTTCCCCAGCTCGTATCTCATAATTCCAAGAAAACCTGATGCTGCATAAATTGTACAGAATTGGAATCTTAGCACATTGTGAAAATTTAAATTGGATCCTTCTGGGGAACTGAAGAGACAACAGGAAATATATTTGGAAAATAATGTTATCAAACCACCTTGCACTAACTGACAGATAGTGAAACATCTGTATTAGTAAATTACTTTTGTAAATTACATTGAGGGTACATTTTCAGAAAATACAACTATTTTCATAACAGTTGTACATGCTCTCTGGGAGCCATGACAGGGGTGGTGCTAAACTACCTGGATATGGGAGGATCTGAGCAAATGGTTAAACAAGTGATGCATTTTATTCATAGGTTCAAAAGCATAAGTTGCCTTAGTTGTAATCATAAGCAATATATTAATAAATTATCTCAGTAAAGTATATAAACTGTACAAATTATGATGCATAATTAAACTATAGATAAATATTATTTTATTTCATAGTATTTTTTATCAGTAGATCTCATAATATTTTACAAAGAAGTGTGAGAAATAATTATTAGTAGACCAAATCTGTTAAGAAAATGGATTAGACAAGAGTACTCTGACAGGGTAAAATTTGCTTATGATGATTTTTCCCTTACATTCATTTTACAAGATCAAAGCTTTCCTCAGTAAGGGTGTTGAGTTTTGTCAGTTTTTTGTTGGTTTGTGGTTTTGGTTTGTTTTATTTTTTTTCTTTTTAAGCAGAGGGCAATATTTGTTTCTTGCAGAGTTTCGCACATGGAGATATTTTGATACTTTGATTTTCACAGCTCAGCTGATACTGGGCGTCTTGCCATACATGTATAGCTGGTAAAGAATTAATCTGCTATACAAAGGATAACCAGCATCTGAGAAGTTAAAAGGGAAAATAAAAAATGTTATTCTACTAAACTGAATAAAAATTTCTACAAATATAAAATATACATCAGTTAAGAGAGGTGTCTAATGGACTGTAAAATGTAAGAATTTAGTTGTGTTGAAAATAACAGTAGATTTCTAAACTGTTATCACTGTTGGAGTCTTTAGACTTCTAAAAGAAGGTGGAATTCTAACTGAAAATAAAGTTCCAATTCGTAGAAAAAAAGTCCATTTATAAAATGGTAACTCTTTTGAACGTTGTTATTGCAATCTGCAAGAGAAGTGTGTATAGCTTGGGTCTTGGTGATCTTGATATAAAAGGACGTGGGCTACGCACAAAAACAGTAACTGTGCTTTTTTACACTGTTCTGAACAGAATCTTTTGGATAAATAGGGCCACAAATATATTTTAAAAAGAAAGAGGTGTTAATATTGCAATGAAATGCTTTCAATAACAGAAACTTTTAAAAAATTAATGGCTTTGGTCCTTGACCCAGGCACTTGAGATGCCATTGTTCCAATAACTCCAGTTTCTCCTTAGTCTGAAACTTCGTGAGTCAGTGACAGTGTCTAACACTAACTTGGAAAATTCATTACCAAAGGTAAGAAGTGCAAGATGCTTCCTCAGTCTCTGTGTTCTCTACCAGAATACCGAGCGACGCTTCCCGTTGCAGTCAGCAAGGTTTTATTTTTGTGATCTGCGCAGCAGTTCCCCAAAAGCAAGATTAGCTGTCATAAATAACAACAGTGACGCACAATCTGACAACAGGCAGCCTCCAGGTGAAGAGTTTGTATCGTCACAGTCTCCCCCCACTAATCAATTCTCTACGGTACCAAGATATAAGGGAAGCTAAGGAGGAATATGTAAACAAGCATGGAGATAGATATGCAACAGAAAAAAATACCCAGTAAGAGGTAGAAAAAAATACTGGAAACTGCACTGGGAAGATAATAAATTTGTTAAAGAGCATTTACTGTTAATAGCCTGTGTCTTTCATGACACTAACGGGTGGTGAATTACTTTTAATTGAAACGTATGTCACAGCAATATTTTGTCCTTCCTCTGATCTAAAGCTATTGTTCAAGTCCTTGTTGCAATCAGTTCTCAAACAATGCTCTCTTTGTCAGCAGTACAAAAGTAGAATGATTTTGATTTCTTCTCTTGCAAGATTTATACCCTGGAGAATCCACAGTTCCCCTCTGTACTTGCAGATGGTCAGTTAAATACTCCCATCTGGTTATACTTAGTTTTTTCTAAAAACAAAGCTAAATAAAACCCCACAAACAAACAAACAAAACAAAAAAGAAGGGAAAAAATCCAAACAAAGCAAAAAATACAAACCCGCCAACCACAAGTTATTGCAAGAGCAGCAGAACTAATAAAGCTCCATTTCATACCGTTTGTGCCCTGCGTCTTTATATTGCAGTAATCCAAGCATCACCTCTTTGTCCCCTATGGTCTCATTTCCTCCTTCCATTTCCCCTGCAATTTCATTTCCTTCTCTCTCCCTGCAGCACTTATTGCCATTTGCCCTGTGGGATTTTTTTCCTTGTTTCGTCCCTTCAGCTGCCTCTCTCCCCTGGATAAGTCGCAGCTACCTCAGAGCAGCCCATATGCTGATTAGCTCACATTGCTATTTTGCTTATTCCATGAAGGACTCCACAGCATTTCACAAATATTAATTAATTGATCCTTAACAATAACCCTGCTCCATATATAGTGCTATTATTCCTATTACACAGATGGGAAAGTTGGTCCGGTTTATCCTCAGCTGGTCAAAGTTTGGTCAAGTTTATCCTTTGCTAATTCTCTGTTTCACTTCTCCTTGACTGAGCATTAATGTATTCTTTTCTGGCTGCAGTTTTTTTCAGAGCAGCTATTGTTGTCTCATTGACAGGGGTTGTCAGAGTGTAGCCAACTCTCATTATTTTATCGCAAGCCTTGTGATATTTGATAGCTCCACTGCAGCCACAGTTCCTGGGTTCAGGTGATGAGGATTACTTGAGAAATTCACCTTATAATAATAAGTTTATGGCTCAATAAGCTAGAAAGCTGAAAAATGATGGCAGGACTGATAATGTTCAAAACGGAGTGAAAATAAAAGCACATGTACTTTTTGAAAATACAACTGTTTAAAGGCATTTGTACCTTGTGATGTCAAGTGCTCTGTCTCAGGTTCATTATTTAAGATATTGGTATGTGTAAGACTGTAGAAGCTACAGACCATTTCCCACTTTGGAAAGGAGGCAGAAAGCCAATCACTCAGTAAAGGCTAACATCTTCTGACCACAGATTCAAACTCTGCTAAAGCACCTAGGAAAGAATACATGAGTGGAATTAAAAACACATGTGAAGTGCTCTAATGCAGATAACAGTGTGCTTTTTACTCCTGTAGTTTCTGGATCTGATCCTTCCTTCCTTTTCTTTCAAGAAGATGCTATGAAGGCAGGATAGGATTTTCTTTTGGCATCCAGAAGGTATTTAGAACTAGAGTCATAACAATAATGTTTACTGAAAGATTGTTACCATGAGTTTGCAATAACTCTGGTTACTTCATGCATTATTAAAAAGAGCATTTTGTAGCACTATTAAAATCATAAACATTCTACTTTGTCTTTAGGCATTCATACAGAAAAACAAATTTAATCTGGCATAAAATTTAAATTTGTGCTTACTAGAATTCAGCTAACACTAAGTAGAAAGCATTCCTTTACCTGAAATGAAACTAGCAATATTTTATATAGCCCTTTCCTTCCAGCAAGGTTCTTTGCTATTTCGTAAGTAATTAAAAACAATTATGTTAGTAACTGTGATTAGAACAATTAATGAGAATGCAAATGGCTACTTCAGATGCCAATATGCTAACAGAATGCCATAGAGTATTTATAGAATAGAAAATTATTCCACCCACATTTTTACTTTGTGCTATTACATCCATCAGACCTTTTTAAACTATAGCACCTTTTTTTTGTTGATGATTGTGATCACCTTCAGTAATAGCAGAAAGTATCTCAGAAATAATGGGTGCACAGTAAGCAAGTTAACAGGGACTGTTGTGTATAAATTGGAACACTGATAATCAAGAGAGCTGTGTGGGAATAGGGGCAAATGCATAGAGCCTGCTAAGTGTGTGGAGGCTTCAAGAGCATGTAGTATTTAGCTCGGTAAAATGAAAGTGTAAAGGAGATATTCTGTGCAAATAACTACAGAAAAGGGGCAAGCATCATTGTTCTTCCAGCTAGAAGTATGCTAAGATCCGACATAAACAAAGGAAGAGAAAATAGCATCTTAATCATTAAGCTAGTTCTTAAACTGTAGTTAGAAACTCCCAGGAGGGCTAGCAAAGGGCTCAAGGTTGGAATGTGAAAGATCGGATTTTTAATAATATTTTTGAATATTAATTCTATACGTACATTCAGTACATTATCCAAAGAAAATCCCCACATTATGAAGATTTACTACTGGCAGCAGCTGAGCTCCTCCATGACAAAGGAGCACAATTATCAGTAATTATCAGCTGTATCAGTGTAGGAGTGGCTAATCACCTTTAGCCAAAACAAGTAAATGTACAGTGAAGCTGATGGTGACAATGTAAGGAGTTGCTTGTTCCTGGGTAACTGGTTTGGACTCAGGAGAGGTTACACAGAGACAAAAACGTGGTAACACAAGAAGTTTGAGAAAACACTGAATGGTGATACCAGCTGAATAACTGAAAAATGGATACATTGAATAATAAAACCAGTTGATTGAGAAGTTGCTCTGTTGGTAAGGGAAGAAAGTGACCTTAATTCTTTTGAAATGAAGTCTGATAAATCTGAAGTTTGATAAATATCTTGTGTTATTTGGTATTTGTAAGAAGATGGTCACAGTTACAAAACAGTTTCCTTGGAAATTCCTGATGATTTCTGTAGGGGCAGTAGTGCAGTATTCACTGACATACAAAGTAGAATGCCATGTTAATCAAATAAGCAGTTGAATGACAGAATTTGTTCAGTATTTCAGATTTCATGTTGCAGTCTAGATAATGATGGAAAAAAGGCCATTTGTTTCACTCCAGTGTCAATCCACTTGCATCGAGGAACACTTTGAATTGGCAACAAATCTATAAGTACCATAACTGTAATGAAAACTTCCACCTATGTGTGACATGCTGAGCCCCATCACAATTCTTGGTCTATAGAGTTTTTGTCTTTTCATTTCTCTCAAAGGCAGGCTGTCGTTTTTCCCATTCCTTTTGCCATGATATGCCTCACTGGCAATGCAGCTCAGTACAGCCACCTGTCCTGGCACTTCTGCAATTCCACAGTGAGCCCTTTGAAGAAGTGTGTCTGCACTGTCATTTTTGGAAGGTGATTGGTTAATTAGACACTAATTTGATCGATTTAAACTCCCCTGGAACTAGGTTCAGGCTTGTATTTACAGAAGGGGTTTTGTGGATAAAGAGATGAACTAACTACAGGAATAAAAAGGTTGGTTGTTAAGGCTAGAATCACAGGGGAGCTGAAGAGACCATAAAAGGGGACAGAAGCATGACTCTGAGATGCCATATAACACGATCCCTTTGGAAAGAATGAACAATGGAATAACTGGGTCAACTGAGGAGGTGACACAGATTACTTTGGTCAGTAACTCTTCGATCAAAAGCGCAATGTAGATGCTGTGGATGTGGTAACCAATTAACTTCACAATCTTGATTTTCAATTTAGGCTCTTGGTTTTGCAATGTTATCACAAAAGGGACTGGAGATTTTAATCCTCTTTAACACCCATTCTCAGTTATTTCTGTTAAAATTTTGCTCCAGTCCTAATCAGCTATCTTTTTTTCTTTTTTTCACAATGCATTATGTGAGACACAGGAGACCTACACCCTACTGAAGGGGAATATTTTTCATTTTTCACCTCAAAGCCCTTTACAAACTCTCATTAATTTAAATTCCTTCCACACCCCTGCTGAATAACCCAACACAAATGGAATGTCACACTCAAGATCTCTGTGTGTATCACTTGGTCTGCTGCACATAGGAGCAAGCCAGATCCCACTGTGCATTAAAATTTCAGTGAAAGATTCCTGGCAACTCCATGTGCAGAATCACCATAGCACATTTATTCTTTGCAGAGAGCCATCATCTAGACAGATGCTGCAGAGAAATGTCAGAAACAAAATAGGGCTCTCCCAGAGAAGATACCAGGATCCTGACTGTGGGAGCCTGGAGACTAAAAATGGTTGGGGTTTGGCATGGTACTTTCCACTCTGAAATCAAACAAAGTGATATTTATCTACTCTCCACTCCTCTGACTTCTAATGAGCCCTCCCTTTCAAGCTGCCTTCCCAAGCAACTTTTGAATTGGCTCCCACTGAAACTGTTTTCCCTATCTTGCTTTACCTCCAAGCCAGGGAAAGTGGGAGGGAAACAGTCTACCATGGGATAGAAAGATTTCCAGAGTACCTCACTGGGTGGAACACCAGTCTGGGACCTTCATGGTGTTTTGGATCTTTGTGTTAAGCTGTGCATTGCTACTTGTGTCCACCCATCTTGAGTACCTGGTGTTTCTGGAGCAGAACCAATGTGGTGCTTGCCCTACAGCCTATGAGAAATTGGAGTTTGGATCCTACAACTTGCAATTTGATCAAGGAAGAGCAGTTTAGGCTGGGTTTTTGAGAGGAAAGGGCAGGGCAGTAAGGGGAGCACATGCAGTCTGGAATGTGGAGCTGCAGGTCTCCCCCACATCTGTTTGGCTTTTAGCTCTAGTTTCCAAACCAGAACTCACCCCACAAAGTGTGCACATTTATCTGTTGAAGACAGCCATTATTAAGAAATCCTTTTGTGAGCAACATGCAAAGGCTCTGCAATCTTTAACTCTCATCAGGTCTCCATTTTGGAAAACCACGTATCAAATGCAAGTAGGCAGGATGGACTTCTGGACTTCTGCATCAAACTCAGCATGCCCAGGGAATGATTCAATGGAGACAAACTGTGAAACATGATTGCTTCTTTGAAGTGCGGAGCTAAAAAAGGATCCTCGGAATGTGCTAATCAAGGTAAATTTATGAATAAAAACATTACTGAAATTTTTAATCAACCTGTCATGCGATTTATTCAGGAAGAAATATGTAGCGAATTCTGAATGTGTTACTTGGCCACAAACAGAGCAGAGTTCAAGTAAGTTCACAGTTACCACTCCCTTATGAATGACACTTTCTGTACGTGTTTCCATACGTGTTTCTGTATGTGGACATGGGTTTCAACACGTGGTGTTTCTTCCCCATTCCTTCCAGATGGAGATGTGCACTCCATGTAAATCACTGGTAAGATTAAGACATTCAGCTCATTCACTGTAAATGCCTAGCTTCCTTTATCCAATAATGCCTTTTAGGATTTGGCTTACTGTCTTTACTTTGGTTGATATCCTCCCTGAAATCTGTTGCCAATGCACTTCCTTACCTAAGAGCTGTTCAGGCTTGTAACGATCCTCATGTTTGGAAAAGTTTCATGGGACCTAGGCTGAATGCATATTAAATTATATAGCTTTTTCTCTGCATAGATATCAGGCGCTGTAAATTCTAGATTTTTCATGGCAACAAGATGGAGTACAGACACATTTTTCTAAATATAACACTTTAAAAGATTTCATGTGGAGACAGGGCCTGTCTGTCAGAACATGTCCTGCCAGGTAGCTCTGCAAGCAGAACCTGATAGTGTATTTAATCCTCCATATCCATTCTTATGATCCATAAATATTAAACTTGCTTTAAAGTGATGATTGAAAGGGCTTGAGTTTTACAAGACAACATTAGTACAACTGTGAAGTTAGTCAGAGGATCAAGTATGTTTTTATACGCTGCTTTAAGTAATCATCCCTCCCCTACATTAAATAAGTGCTTTGTTCATTCAAAACAAAAATTTCTGCAGTAGGGCAACTCCTCGCTGAGACAAGTTCTGAACCGTCCCTGTATGTTTAGCTTGGGGGAAGGAGGCCCTCTCTTGACTCACTGCAATCAGCTTCCCATGGTGATTCCTGTCTGCTCCGGTACTGGAGATGCACAAACACACTGAGTCACTCTGCCAGCTCGGGAACCTGCTCACCATTCCCTTCGTTCTCAGGCACCTCGCAGCCGATGCAACCTGTGGCACTCTAAGGGCTCCTTGTAGAGAATCCGGGCTTTATTTATCTGGTGGAAATCTCTGCCACACAAATTGGAGATTGTGGAATCATAATACGAAGAAACCTCATTACAATACTAAGAAACCCCAAACCTGCGCAGCCTCTTCGCCTCTGGTATTGCCATGCTTCGCCCACCCCGCTTCCGTGCCCGGGAATCCGGGATCTCCGGTCGGGCAGCCGTGACTGACACAGCAGCGGCAGCAGGCTCACACTGCCGCGAATTTAAATGTTGGTGCACTACTTTCATGTCGAAAAAAACACCCTGCTGGCTGATTATGTTTTACATCTCCAAACTTAACTCCTTATGGATGGCGGGCCAGCTGCTCGCCGCAGGACTCGCTCCTCGGGATCCCTGACAGACACCTGGCTCGTCTTCCCAGCTCCCCGACATCGCCGCTGCCAAACCTCTCCCACCCCCATCTCAGAGAGCCACAGAATGGGTCAGGCTGGAAGGGACCACATGGGATCATCTGGTCCGACCTCCCTGCTCAGGCAGGGCCATCCCAGAGCACATGGCACAGGGTTGTGTCCAGACGGTTCTTCAATATCTCCAGTGAGGGAGAATCCACAACCTCTCTGGACAGCCTGTTCCAGTGTGTGGTCACTGCACAGTAAGGAAGTTCTTCCTCATGTTCAGCTGCAACTTACTGTGCATCGGTTTCTGCCCGTTGCCATGAAAACACATGCATAGCCGCGAAACACCCCCCAGTCTTTGTGTCTGCTTTAGCCAAAGAGTCAGACTTGTGCCGCTGCTGTTTTCCGGGATCAGCATCCCAGGAGTCGCTGCCCCTCAGGACATCCCCTTCCCGTCGGTAGGCGGGCGCCGCCACCGCACTTCCTGTCAGGCGCGGCGCGGGCAGCCCCGCGAAGGCCCCGCTGTTAAGGGCGGGCACCGCGCCGCCCCCTTTCCTTTGGAGCCGGGGCGCCATTTTGTGCGCACGCACGGTGAGCGCCCGCGCCCCTCCGCCGCTCCGGGGGGGACGGGGACACGAAGGGGGGACGCGGACGCGGAGGGGGGACGCGGCCGGAGGGGTCGTGCTGCCGGCAGGGGCGGGCGTGGGGCCGCCGGCTCCGATGGGGGCACCACGGCCTTCTAGGGCGGGGAGTGAGGGAGCGAGGAGGCCGCGCGTTGCAGGTGGCCGGGCCGGGCCGGGCGGATTGCGGGGGGCCGGGCAGGAGAGGGGTTGCTGAGGGAGGGAGCGAGGAAGGGGCCGCCGAGGCCCGCGGCGGGTGCAGGTGCCGAGCACCAGGGCTGCAGCACGTGGCGGCGGGCCCGGTCACCCCGCGGCCGCAGGCGGGATGTCGGGGCTGGGAAGGCGGCAGGGGTGGCTCCTCGGGGCAGACACCCCCGGGATGGCCCAGTAGGCCTGCGGAGCATCTGAGCCTTGTATCAGACGTAATAGTGGCCGATAAATGTGGTGGTGGCGATCTTGCCTTACGGGTGTCTTGTAAGGAGAGGCTGAGGGAACGGGGCAGAGCTGTCATCGGGGGACATCTCACAGCGCCAGTCAAGAGGATGTATCCTGGTGCCTGGAAAGAGCATGTGGAAGGAGTATGAAAAAACCACTGAAGTTAGAAGGAGAAGCTCAGAGTGGATATAAGGGGAATAATGTTAATGGGAACAGCCAGGCCTCCAAGCACGCTGCCTGGGGAGGACGTGCAGTAGGGTCCACAGGGAAAGCCATACAAGGAGCAGCTGTGATCTCTTGGGAGACCTCATAGCTACAGCTTCTGCATGAGTGGAAGTGGAGGGGCAGGCACTGATCTTTGTGGTGACCAGTGACAGGACCCGAGGAAGTGGCATGAAGATGTGTCAGGGAAGGTTTAGGTTGGATAACAGGAAAAGATTCTCTACCCAGAGTGTGGTTGAGCACTGAAATGGGCTCCCCAGGGAAGTGGTCACAGCACCAGCCTGACATGTTATAGAATTTTATGAACAATGCTCTCAGGTACATGCTGTGACTCTTCAGGTGTTCTGCACAGGGACAGGAGTTAAGTCTTGGTGATCCTTGTGGTTCCCTTCCAGTGCTGAATGTTCTTTGATCCTTGAAGGGTTTCAAGACCTGACCGGACAAAGCTCTTGAGTTGCCTGGTTTGATCTCATGGTAGGCCTTGCTGTAAGCAAGAGTTAACTGAGTGCCTTGCTGGCATCCATTCTAACCTGAGTTAACCTGTGGTCCTATCAGCACTGATTTTTTGTATGCCTAAGTGAATACCATTTCTTGAATCGAAGCAGTGTCATTCTGAATAGGTTTAAAGACTCCATTAATCTGAAATACCTGAAAATTCTATCAACTTTGTGGTGAATGAACTAGTAGTTCTGAATAGTTTGCATTCATTTTTACAGTAATCAGCCAAAATGACGAACACAAAGGGAAAGAGGAGGGGGACGCGTTACATGTTCTCGAGGCCGTTCCGCAAGCATGGTGAGTATTCCTTACAGTACTAACACTGCACCGAGTTACTGACCTGATGGACATCTGCAGTCCCTGAGGATGGACTGTGAAATAAGGGCTTGTGCCTAAGGATTTCTGACAACTTGGGTTAGAAACTGTAGGGCCATACACAGACGTATGCTGAGCTCTTACTGCAAATGCATTGGTATTCTAATTGCTTGACAGTAGTCACAATGCTAATTCTGTCAGTGCTTGAAAATTAATTTGAAGGTGAGGAAAATATTCCAGCAATTACTTAAAACATAGAGGGTTTTTTCCTGTGATCAATAAGCAGTTGCATTTGTATTGATACGTTAAATAGTTTAACGTCTCTTCAACTTCGGCATTAGGAACACAAATTAATTTTTCTTTAGCTGCGTGTTTTAAAAATTTGAAGCGTGTGAAGTGTGTAATTACTGCTTTAAAAAAAGTGGCTTGATTTTTGAGGTATTAGGAAAATTGTATCAAAGGCCTGATCTATATCCCCCATCCTTTTTTATGTGTGTGTGAAATTCTGGGCTTCCTAAGTATCCAAATTTGTATCTCTTAACAGGAGTTGTCCCTCTGGCTACCTATATGCGGATCTACAAGAAGGGTGACATAGTTGATATCAAGGTATTTTCTGCAGTGCTGGGTAACTGAAAGCTAAAGCAGTGTGGTCCTGTGCAGTCTCCAGTTCCTTGGGGTGGACTCTTGTTACTTGGGTCATGTGTGTCAACACAAGTGCCTGCTGCTCACTTTCAGAGCAGTTTTGGAAGGGCAGTGCTTCCGGACCAGTAGTAGCACTTCAGTGTCACATGCTGGTGTATGTGGGGTTTTGTACATGTATATCATTGGGCTGTGCTTTGTTACAGTGTGTTCAGCTGAAAAATGGGAGTGGAATATGCCATAGATAATGTTTGAGTTGGCTACTGGCACTACTTTCATAGGAACCTCAGCTGTCATTTTAGTAGATGTTCTGTTTTGCCTGACTTGAGCCTGCTCTTCAGATGAGCCATGATTTATGGTGGGGCAGTTTATAGTTATGTGATGGCAAAGCTGTATTAAAACTAGAAATCAAGAATTAAATGTAAGGATCCATCATGTATATTAATACAGGAGAAGAAAGTGAGGCAGCATTTCCTGTCACTTGGTATGTTTTAGAACTTGTCTTTTAAAGTCAACTGTACTTTTGTAACTGAGTTGTAGTGAATGCAAAAGCCTTTCACCAAGGATTCCAACTTTGTTGAATCCTTTGGTTTAATTTGAAATGCCACGTTCTTGTAACAGTCACACAGAAGGTGTGTAATTTCCTTGTTTGTTGTTTGACTCTTGGAGAATGTACTGTTCAGAATTGACAATTCCTGACGCACTGGAGCTTGATGATGAATGTCTCTTGTGATTGCTTGCTCTTTCTGTAAGCAAAGTGATCAGTCATTTCACCGACGCTGAAAGCAACCAGAACTGACATAGCAAAATTTGGTAGTTTTCAGATGCAAAATGCATGGTTATAAATCCCAACTTTGAGATAAAATGGGAATATTTTAAAATGAATCTCAAATAATTTAAAATGTATACTTTAAATTACTTCTGAAAGAAGAATCCTTGATGCTACCTTTTTTCCCCCCTCCTTTTTTTTTCCTCTTCTTTTGCTTCCTAACAGGGTATGGGTACTGTTCAAAAAGGCATGCCCCACAAGTGTTACCATGGCAAGACTGGAAGGGTGTATAATGTTACTCAGCATGCTGTGGGCATTATTGTTAACAAGCAGGTTAAGTAAGTAATGAAATTCCACGTCTTGAAACTTGGTATTTGAGAAAGTTGATCTGTAATTGCACCCTCCTTTCACTTTGCCAGTTAGACAGTTCTTGTCTTGATTGGTCATTCAAGGTGGGTAAAGTGTATTTCCTTTTTATAACCCAAGCAAATGATGCTCATTTGACTTGGATCCTGTCAGAGGAAACAGTTTTTGTTTTTCTTACTAGCACCTAAAGTCACATTAACTAGCAGGGGTTTTCATCCAGTGTGCTGGTACTGAAGCCCTTTATAAATACTAGTCTGTAGCTGTATCCAGCTGGTTTTTATGCAGTTTAGCCAAAAAAGGGCAAGTTGGGTTTTTTGTTTCAGGAGCTGGACTGCTGTGCATTGGTAATAAAATGATTTGTTTGTATGCTAAGAGGCTAAAATTGTGTTCTCCACAATTCTAATTTGAAATTGTCAGCACATTGTTATATACTACACTGTTATACATTAATAAGCTTTTAGTTATGTGTAAGTTATATCTGTTGTGCATCTGCAGCTGTGTGTTGAGGTATTGCCTTTTAATTTACCTCTAACTGAGCTTATGGAGTTACTTTTGTAAGGGCTGTAGGTCTTGATTTAAAGTGACCTTTTTTCAAGTGCAGGTTAAAAACTGACTCCCTTTCTTAGGGGCAAGATTCTGGCCAAGAGAATTAATGTGCGTATAGAGCATATTAAACATTCCAAGAGCAGAGACAGCTTTCTGCAGCGTGTGAAGGAAAATGAAAGGAAGAAAAAGGAAGCAAAAGAAAAAGGCATTTGGGTTCAACTGAAACGTCAGGTAATGTTTCTGTTGGGGTCACAATCCTTCTGCAGGAGGTTACTTAATTCTTGGAGTAGTCACCATATGCAGTGCATCAGCATCTGGGCTGTCTGGGATGTTTAGAACTGCTCTGTGCCAGATGAAAATTGTAGTTGTAGCTGTGACCAAAGGGTTGGGTGCTTCCTGTTCTGTTGCTAATCTGCAGCAACCGCAGCTCTGGATGGTTTTAGGGTCAGCAGAGTCTTTGGTTTAGTTGAATTTTTAGTTGCAACAGGTTCTGTTGTAACCCTTGAAGGAAAGAATTAATAACTAGACTTCAGAGAAGAGATAATGGCTATTGCTTCTGGAACTGCAGGATACATCACTCCACATTCATTGGGTTGGTGAGCTGCAGAGAGTAAAGCATGGGTTTTTAAATTCAGCAGCAAGAGTCAGGCACACTTTCTAGCAGATCATTTTCTTCCTGCTACTTGAATCAAGTTTATGAGACGAGGAATGGTGAAATTGCTGTAATGTTTATATAATAAGGTGCCAAATGGTTGACAAAATGTTATTTTCTGAAAGGTTTTTGAACTATAGTGCCGTGAGTTTTCGTTTTTTTATTTTTCTGTTTACAGCCTGCTCCACCAAGAGAAGCACACTTTGTGAGAACTAATGGCAAGGATCCAGAGCTGCTGGAGCCAATTCCGTATGAATTCATGGCATAATGCATGTTTAAAAAAATAAATTAAAGATCTGGTTTTGGACAAGTGTATGTGATTGTGGTTGATTCATTTAGTTGGGTTTGGGTTTTTTTTTTTTTGTTTAAACAGATGCTTTAGAAACCTTCTTTTATTGAAGTTTATTTATTTAGCTTGCATTTACCAGGATGCTTAGTCATTTAAATCATCTGCAGCTTTTGCTGACGAGTTTAGTCATTTACATAGATTATAAATGCTAGGAACACTGAAATTTGCTAGTGCTTAGTAATGATCATGAGGTAATACGAGGGGACATGGAATGTTTCACCAGTAAACTAAGAACTTGTACCAAGAACTGTCCAGTTTCACTTTGAAGGCTTGATTTTTTTTTTGCAGGAAAAAAAATAATGGGCTTCACATTTCATTGATAAAAGGTTTTGGCTAAGGAGTCTCATGAATACCAAGGAGTTGTCGAAACCATTTTTGAAAACAACCTCTAGAGAAATGTCTGTGGGCAGATTTTGGTGTTCCACCATTGTAATCTGCAAAACAATGTTTAGAACATCCCCATGCCAATAAGCATTCTTATAAAAGTAGTTTAGAAACAAGGTTTTAATTCCAAAACTACCAGCCTTTGTATTTTGATTTTTAAAATTTAATTGGCTGGCATAGCTAAACACTTGGATTTTATATGTTTGTTGTGTGCCTGTTGAATCCCAGATTCACTGATTTCACAAAAGCCCGGTGCTACCTGTGCAGTTTCTTACATGGAAGAAGATCTTCAGCTGACTGTTTACTAGCCAGTGCTGGTTTAGTGAGCTTTGTTTGGAACAGCGTGAAGCTTGCTAGAGACTGCTGAAGGTAACCTGCTTGGTTAGCCTTGAAAATGCACAATCTCAAGATTAATTGTATTGTAGTTACTGGTAAATATTTTACCTTGAAGTGTCACGTCAGGCATCGCTCAGCTACCTTCAGCAAGTGATGTAGAACTAATGTTTACATGTAGAGAGAGAAAAATAGTAGACAAGCAAGTGACCTCAAGCTCTTTGTAGGTGTTGACTTTTGAAAGTTACTGAACATTGAATTGCAGGGCAGCTTTCAGGTGTGGGAGTAAGAGAGGGAGAGATGATGAGGTTTGCTTTTTACCTAACTCAAAACGTGGGCGTTCCCATTCTCATGGGTTTTGGACCTTGAATTTAGAGTCTGGCTTGGGCTGGTATTTTAAGGGTTACGGGCTTTCAAAGTTCCAGTGAGCAGATTGCTACGTTTGAGGTTCTCCAAGCTCCCATCTTGGAAGATGTAGCAGGCTGTGTACACGGAATGACTTTGGAAGTGACTTGGAGGAGCTTGCCCCTTAGCAGCCTGATCCATGCAAGTAGTGCTGAATCTTGACACTGGAGGTGTTGGACATGGAGTGCAGCATCGTATCCTGAAGCCCTCACTGTTGCACCTTATGCATTTGGCTTTTATGGTCAAGGGGCTTTCCTTGGAGCAGCAAGATTTGTGTACTTGATCAACCTCTTCGGTTTGTCAGTTTCCACAGCCGTTTAAAATTGACGTTTGCCTCCCAAGATAAGCATCATTTTCCACTAGGCTTTGTAGGAATTAAGTGGGAGGCTATTGGATACAAACTTTGGTGGTGGCATTTTAAATTTGTTTCCCATGCATGCATGTCTAAGCTATTTTGGTTCCGTGTTTGGTTTGTACTCATTTGTCAAAATCACAGTGGATTAGCTGCAGCAGCATGATGAAATGATTAGCATTTAGTTCTAAACTTTTGAAGTTACTTTCAACAATTTGCAATAATAAGACTGGACAGCATTACAGTGGTCTTGTTTAAGAGCTGTGCTCCCCGAGACACTGCATTGCAACACTTTGCAATTTATTTAGTAAGAGCGCTTTCAAGGTTACTACGCCAACGGTAGTTGGTCATAAATGCATATTTGGAAGCCCTGTGGGCTGGGAAGAGAGGGAGGAAATGCTTTCCTTGGTCAGGATTCCCAGAAATGACTAAAAATGCAGCTGGGTTTGTACAGGAAGAGAATAACCTTTTTTTTTGTTGTTGTTTTTTAATGTTTAGAAACAGGACAGATAAGGTGTAACCTGTCTGTTTGCTGCACTCAGTGCAGTGGGGTTTTCACAATCACCTGAGGTTTACAGAAGCACGGTCCAGACACTTAACAGATCTCAGTACCTGCTGCTGAAGTTTGCTTCCTCTGTGTTCAGCTGCCCTGTTTTTGCACAATCCTGACAAAAGAGGGAGATCTGTGAATTGGGAAAGGCTGAAGAACTGCCTCTTGGGACATCTCCAGTCCTGAGCTGAAACATGAAGCATGTTCCTTTACAGGGTTTGGAGTCACAAGTTTTGACTTGCCCGGGGAGGGGTTTGACACACTGAGCCCATAAGCTGTAACCAGTTCTCTGCAGTCCTGTTCTGAGGCTCCTTTACTGCCACAAACCTTTACCGCTGGTTCCCTGCCAAAAGCCCTGGCAAAATCTCCTGTTGTCTCCTAGAGAAGCAGCAAGGAAGCTGCCTTCTGAGCTGTCGGCTTAATCTTTTTTAGCATGTTGGCAATACCAGGATTTGAGGTTTCCTGAGGACTGTGTAGGCATTGTTGGGCAGGGAAGGTCAGAGAAAGGACTGGGAAGGAGGAGGAGAAACTGTCAGTGTAGAGGCTGCAGGCTCAGGACCCCAGGAGGGAGCAGGTGAAGGGTGCACACCTGAGTGGGGCCAGGAATTTTATAATCTTCTCATTGGATGTATTGGATGGTGTAAACAGTCTTGATGTTCTTTTCTTTGCCCTCAGTGCGATCCTGGACTCAGCATATTCGTGGCCCTCAAGATCCAAAAGATGGCTGGCATCCCAGGTGCTGGAGCGTCAGCAGGGGCTGACATCTAGGGGATGCCGAGAGCTGTGCACACGACTGCCAGAGAGAGTGGCCTTCCCTGTCCCAGCATAGGCATGACAGGCTCACCCTGTCCTTGCAGAGGCTGCGAGGCACTATGGGTTCCTGTAGTTCAGGCTATATTGTGAAAAAGACAGGGTTAAACTGGGCCCACCCTTGGGTAGGACCTCCTGGCTCGGGTGCAGGTAACGTCTCCCACAGTGCAGGGACACCCTGTTGCTGGAAATGGTCTTCTCCTTGCACAGGAGGAAGGTGCCATCTGTCCCTGCAGTGCTGAGGGTGGTGGTATGGAAGGCGGGTTATGAGTTTTCTGTCTCCATGCATCTGTTTCAGTGGATGCCTACTAAGGTCTGGGTAGGAATCAAGTTACAGCTGTGGGGATCTACATGGTCATAACCATCCTTGCTCAGGTATGGGGTAGGAGCATTGCTCCTGTCAGCAGCACCCATACAGCTTAGGAGCACAGAAAAATACAAAGAAAAAAAGCTCCAGAGGCTCTCAGGATGTCCTCACTGTCACAGGACTAAGACACCTACTTTCTCCCCAAAAGTACTGCTGTTGAACATTGCCAGAGCTTGGAATAGGGAGAGGTGTCAGGCAGCAGTGTGGCATACTTGGCACTGAGCAGTGTTGCCATGGGAAAGGGGATAGTGATGGACCATAGGGATAGCGGCCATCTGCAGAGGGTGGTTGAAAAAGTACAGCCTGGTGCTTCCACGTGGGGCCTGGAGAGCTGAGAAAGGCCCCTCGGAATAGCTTTGAGGCCCACACATCCCAGGGGTGCTTAGTCTATGTGATGGCCACACCTAATCTGAGCCCCAACTGCTTCAATTTACTGAGCTGCTCCTGTTGCACCTGGGTAGGTATTGATGGAGATGCAGTCCATCACCCTGGACATTAATTCCTTCACAGGGTGTCCTACCTGGGCTTGGGCAACGTTATCTCTCTTCTTGACCATCCCCATTTGCCCTTTGGGGGTGCTCCCAGCAGCGGGCAAGGCAGCTTGATTTCTACCCCAAAAGGGGCTGCTCCTCAAGGTTTGGGAAGGGTGGTTGGTTAATATTGCTTTCACAGCTCAGCGCCTGGGAATCATCTGCCTGGAGCGGACTTGTTTCAGTAGGATTCTTTCAGAGGCACACTGAATGCACTCTGATAGCTGTTCTGTAAAGAAATGTATAAAAATAACTGCTGCTGGCACTGTGAGGCCAAAGACAAGTGATCCCCTGACAATAGGAGCAGATGACAATAGCAGGAACCTCTGGAAACCAAAGGCTTTCAGTGATACAAGAGAAATCTTGTTTCCCAAAAAAGAGCTCACTGGCATGATGGGGAGTGAATTAAGAACTTTAGAGGCACTGGGTTTTGGAAGTTAAAAGGGGCCCTGGTGTTACCATGGGGTTTCTTACACACTAGAATAACACAAATAATTAGCAGTACTTCTTCCACCATGCTTTCTGCAGGTACTACTTTAACTGATGTTAATTAGTATCGTCTTAACTCAGCTGCCCATGTGTGAGCATCCAGGGTCAGTTGGGCTGTCCAAGCATCACCCCCACATCCAGGGCTCAGCAGCTCTCAGAGTGGCTCCATCCCTCTGTGCCATGAGATCAGTCCTTTCGAGTACCATCCACTCTCCTCTTCCATGTTGTGTCCTGCTGGCATGTGCTATCTCCCTGATAAAAATTAAAGCAGCCTTTGAATGGATTATTTATCTTTTAAACACTCACACACTTGCAAAGCAGCGCACAGCAGAAGCAGGAGCCAGGGCAATGGTTTAAGGAGACTGAAACATCCACACAGCTGCTTGCAGGTCTGAGGCTCATTTAAGGGCAGCCTGGGGTGGAGCACCTTTCTTCTCGGAAACTTTTCTACTTCAAAAACCCGAAGGGCCCTATCGAAACCACTTAGGTTTCAGGACTGGCTGTTGCTCGATCCACAAGCTGGGTTTTCGACACTGGCTGTAAAGGGATGTGTTCAGGTGTGGGAAACAAAATAGCCTGAAGTAAAAGAAGAAACAATTTCCTTTCTTTCAAGACTGGAGTTCCTCACTGCAGGGAGGGTGGTGCATAAAGCCAGAGCCTGTTGCAGTTGGGGCTGCTGTTGTGGAGGTGCACATCTCAAGCCCAGGGAGGCTTGTGCTGGCATCTGCCCGCCTGCGTCGGGTGCAGGGTGCATGGCCTGCCCAGGCTGTCCCCCAGCCCCCTGGTGCCTGCGCCCGCCGGGGCCACCCCACGCCCTGGGAGCGGGGAGGGTGGGAGAAAGGGGAAGGGGTACAGCCCAGGTGGGCAGCGAGGGGATGCCCCCGCGGGGCAAGTGCGGAGAGGGCTGCGGGGGACACGCGGGGCTGGAGGGCGGCGGGGCGGTGCCGCCGGGGGGGCGGTGCAGCGGCAGCGGGGCGGCCCCGCGGGCGGTGCTGCCGCCGGGGCCTTTAAAAGTCGCCGGGGCCGCCCGCTCCGGGCGCTGCTGGCCGAGCCCAGCGGAGCCGTCCGAGTCCTCCGGCCGCCGAGCCGCTTCTCCCATGCGCCTGCCGAGCATGTCCCAGCCCTTCCTGCTGGCGCCTATCGCCGAGTGCCCCCCGGGGCCGCCCGGCGCCCAGGTCCGCCTGGCCGTGCTGGGCGCCCGCGGCGTCGGCAAGAGCGGTGAGTGCGGAGCTGCCCGTCCCCTTCCCCTGCCCATCCGTCCGTCCGTCCGTCCCGCCTAACGCGGCGCTCTGTGTTTCAGCCATGATCGTGCGGTTCCTGACCAAGCGCTTCATCGGAGACTACGAGCCCAACACAGGTGAGGCGGGGGGCGGCGGGGCCGGGCGCGGCGGGCCCCGCGTCAGGCGGCTCACGGCTCTCTGCTCCCCAGGCAACCTCTACTCCCGGCTGGTCCATCTGGACGGAGACCACGTTGCCGTACAGATCCAAGACACGCCGGGATGCATCCAGGTACGGAGACACTTTGGATCAATCTGTTCTTCTCTGCCACCCAAAGGCTCAGCTTTTGAGCCCAAATTTCCTGCGTGCCCAGACTTGGTGTCCTGAGACATAGCTCAGGCTTCCTTTTGGACCCGTTTGACGGTGCTGTGATACAGCCTTTATATTTTCGTGACCCCATGCCTAATCTGTGCTCTCTGTTGTACCACAGATGCAGGAAGACTGCGTGCAGGTGCTGGACTCCCTGTCCAGGTGTGTGAAGTCGGCGGAGGGCTTCCTGCTGGTCTACTCCATCACAGACTACAGCAGCTACCAGTCCATCCAGCCTCTCTACCAGCACATACGCAAGGTGCACCCCGATGCCAGGACTCCCATCATTATTGTGGGGAACAAAGCAGACCTCCTCCACGCCAGGCAAGTACAGGCAAAAGAGGGACTACAGCTGGCAAATGAACTGGGCAGCCTGTTCTTGGAAATCTCCACCAGTGAGGACTCCCAAGGCGTCTGTGATGTCTTCCAGTATCTTTGCAAGGAGGTCAGCAAACTACAGCATGCCGGCAGCACGGACAGGAGGCGGTCATCCATCATCCCTCGGCCCAAATCTCCCAACATGCAAGATCTAAAGAGACGTTTCAAACAGGCTTTATCTTCCAAAGTCAAGTAAACCTCCCGATGAGATCCTGTGTGACTCAACAGAATTTATTTTTGTAAACTAGTTAATAAAAATCTTTATTTTTGTACTAATGCCAGCAGTGTAGAAGTAAGTATGTCAAAGCTTGCAATATCCTTGCTGTTCTCTTATTTGACTAGTTGGGTTATTTTGGAAAAAAAAAGCTGCATAGCAACTAAATAGAGGTAGTTGGAGAGGGGACTTTTCCAGGAGGCTTTGATTCCATTTCTTTTTTTGGGGGGCTGAGATTTTCTGTATTATGCTATTCATATGATATTCTTTGGTGGCCTCCATTTCCTGTTTGTAAAATGGGAGTGTTAATGATGTAAATCATTACCTGCCTTTACACAATGCTTGAAAAGTCCTTGGTGGAAAACTTTGTAGGAGACAAAAAAAAAAAAGCTCTATTAAACATGAAAATATAAGAGTGTCTGTAAGAATTCTGATTATAACAGGTCTGCTTTGCTCCCTCAGAGCTGCTGTTTTGCTTGCACCTGTAATAGCCTGAGTGCTGATAGGCTGTTAGGAACGAGCTCCAGTTTCTGATGTGCTTTAGAGATCTATTCTACAGAATTAATCATTTGAGCCCAAGCATTTAACAGGAGGGTTGAATTTCTCCTACAGATTGCTGTGGAACAAAGTACTGAGCAATCAGTGACAGAGGAGTGTGTGGGATGGCTGTTGCTTTCTCTGGAGATGTGTGATAGGAAGGCCTGAAGCTTAGGTTTCCCGGACAGAAAATAGCTACATTTAAAAGGAACCACACGTTTCTCTTCCCCAGAGTAATTTTGTAGCTATTGGAAACAGGTAATAATTTATTCTTCCTTCACATAAACTCTGAACCATACTAGAATGGGTTTTATTAACTGTTCGCTGGATGTCTGAGCATAGAATGTGGGGTTTGCCCTTCCAGTATGCCTCTGAATTGTGTATGTAAGAAATAAAACTGCTCCATGCTGAGTAGAAAGTGTGGAAGTGGATTAATCTGTCCTCACTGGGAAACTCGCTGTCCTCTCTCAAGTGCAACTCCAATAGGATTTTATTTTATAGAATCTCGTAGATTAAGTCCAAAGACCACCTTTTTCTTTCCTTGTGTTAGGAAAGGCAGGTAGGTGCTGTGCCTTGCAGTTGGTGGCATTAACTCTTCACTCTTTATCTGCAGAGGAGTCTTCCTGATGGTGGTAATTGAGGGAAGGGTGACTGAGCAAGTTAAAGATGCTGCTCTGTGCAGAAGCACCAGAGGCCAGTGTGAGCACTGGGCAGGGGTGTGGGATGCCAACAGCACTATTCCCCACCCAGGGCTGTGTGCACATCTTCAATCCAGGCATGTCATCTCTATATCTCTTCCTGAAGGCCCTGTGCTGCCCTACCAAAGGGCACAGGAGAGCTGGTACCCAGACCTGCAGGAACAGACTGGAACTGAGACTGTAAGCTGGGTCCAAAACTCTTGGAGTTAATTCATGTCAAAAGCATGGTGACAGCCTGGACAAACCAAAGTACTGTTTAAACACGTTAATACAACATTTAACACATGTCAAATATTTCTTCACTGTGAGAGTTGCTCTGCCAGGCCCAGGACTCTGGGCTTGACGGGAGCAGGATGATGGGGCTGGTGAGAACATGCGCATCCCTGGCGGACTTGAACTCACCGTATAGACCGTGTGTCCATAGGGAAATTTGAAGGGGAATTGAAAAATCACAAGTGGAATATTTGTGAAACATTTCACCATCTTGAAGCCAGGATAACAAATAGTTTTCAAGAGAAAATACCACTCTGGTACAGTTTTGGTTGTTTTTTAACCTGTGGCCTTTGTCTTTGGAAATGATTTCCTACTCATCTATCCAGCTCAGAGTTTCACCAAGCAAGTTGCTAAAGATATTCAGCACAGACATGGGTATAAAATATGCTAAAGGGGCAGGTAATGCGTACTGGACAAGTCTGCATCTCACCATGGTCCTCAATGGCCAAGTGAAAAATCACATTAGTCACTGACTTAGGTGCCTCCCTTTGCCCCTGGCAAAGCAGGAGCTTGTACCACTGTGGTACAGGGGGAGAGTTTATGCAGGAGCCAGTGGGCACTCGAGGGGCAGGGATGGGCAGGAGCAGGAGGATGAATGATGTCATTTTCCCCATCTCTTTCTCTCATGGGGAAAAAGCTAGAGATGGCTCCGGCTACATAGGCACCCATGCTCAGATGAAGGCACAAACCCTCCTGTCTCCAACCCCATGCTTCTCATGCTGTTGGCCTGCTTCAGCCACATGTCAGGAGCAGAATGAGACCCTCAGGGATGTAATGGGAAACATGGCTGAATAGAGCATTCCCATGGTAGGGAGGGAGGGCTGCTCTGGTCTGCCTCCAACCTAAGGCAGCAGCTGCTTTGGGCCTGGATAACACTTTTGGGTACAGGTACATAAATTAGGCATTTGTGCTGTTTGTCTGAATTTTCCCTGGCTGGCACAGATCTACTCTCACCCAGAAGTTTTCAACTCTGAGCTGACAGATAAAGCACAGGAAAAACCTGCTGGCTCCCAGCTCATTTTACCCCGGCATTTTCTTCAGTCCTGAGTGAGCAAAGGGGGGCACACCAGGGCAGGGAGGGCAAAGTATCTCTTAAGTACTAGCAGGGGAGCTCCAAAGCCTTGTTTCTCCTGGGCCATGGCCGCTTATGCCCTCCCTACTGAATAGGTGCCATCCCCAGTCTCTAAGCCCTTCACACAGAGGGCAGGGTGGCTTCAGGAGGGTAAGTGGTGCATAGCCTGGCCTTTCTCCTTGATCAGAGGAAAATATGCATCTGCCTCTTTCCTCCCACCACCTCCGCTATGAAACAGAATCACAGCAATTTTCCCTGACAAGACGGATGAGTGGGTTTTCAGCAGCAGGGATGTGTGCGGCATCACACACTATTATGGCTGCTACTACATCAGCATCTCCCCCGTTGGACTATTTTGTCTACTTATCTCCAAGCTCTGAAATCATCCACTAATGCTTTAAGACTTCATGAATTTTAAAATAGCAGCTGCCATCAACCTGTTCTGTGCACTTCAGCTCAGAAGCTGCACGTCCCTAGACAGAGATAGGGATGTTTTCTTCAAAAAGCTTTATGGATGTCCCCTTTATTTTCTGTCTCACTCGAGCCCCTGGATCCAAGCTGCTTCCTCACTGTCTCTTGATGGGGGCTTGCCTCTCAGCACAGGAAATGGTCAGTGCTGCAGGCTCATGCTGTATCCTGTGGTTTGTTTGTATGAAGGATCATGGACAAGGCAGACTGTGAGCAAGGACTGTGTTCACACCATGGGCAAGAGCTGGGTTCAAGCTTCAGACAGGGAACAAAAGTAACTGAGATTTGGATGGATGGATGGATGGATGGATGGATGGATGGATGGATGGATGGATGGATGGATGAATGGATGGATGGACGGATGACTAGAAACAAATCTGCATCCCGTGCCTGGATATCCTAAAAAACAATTTTATTCCTGTGGGACTTCATTAGATTTTGGTGAATGGAAGGTCTGAATAGATTCAGAATAAAGTCCTTTAGGCAAAGGCGACCTTTTGTGGCAGTTGCACTTGGCACATGACCACTGGTGATTCCCACCATTATGGCAACAGGATCTCTTCAGTTTCTCCTGAAGCGAGGATCCAAAGTCTGTTGTCCTTCTAGGAGCAACATCGTTGAGGGTGATGCTGTAGTTGGGTCACTGCACTGCACTACATGCAACATTCCAAACAGCTGTGTGCCTGCAGCACCCTCAGAATGACATCCCTAAAAAGCTTCTTATGAGCAGAGTACAGCTCACAAAACGGCAGCTCAGATTGGATCTGGGGTAATTATTGACAATTCAGATTTCCCTATTGATTCTCAGACTTGCTCTTCCACCACTCTCCTCATTTCCCCTAGCTAAAAAGAAGGAGAAAGCAAAGTCTTTTTATTGAAAATGGTTTTGAGAGAATTGGCTCATGAAGTTTTCTTACTATATTCAATGCTTGATGCTTTTGACTGAAAGAACTATAAATGTGTATTGTGACTCGTTATGTCAGTGCATATTGTGGAGCATAATCAGCTATATACTGTCTTCCCACACTACCTAAAGAAAAATTAGGGTATAGAGATTGAGCTTTCATTTCAGTGCCCTGTGATACTTGATTTACAACTGAAAAGCTGCATAGTGAATTTTGCATAATGATTATAGAGCTTCATAGATGTCATAGCTGCTGTTTTGAAAAATGCACTTGGTTGTTTGCTATCCGTTTTTTTCCTTAGGGATAGAAAATAACCAGCCCTAGGAGCAATCCTCACCAGAGACCCTCATGGTGTGAGTTGCTGTGTAGAGGTGGCTGCTTCAGCCCCATGCCTTGTCCTTTGGGCTTTGCTGGGCAAATGTGGTA
Organism: Falcunculus frontatus; assembly: GCA_013398115.1. Lineage (NCBI taxonomy): Eukaryota > Metazoa > Chordata > Aves > Passeriformes > Falcunculus > Falcunculus frontatus. The sequence goes on along the minus strand of VZRV01005707.1, from coordinate 576,514 downwards.
CCCATGTGCCCAAGCTTGTGGGGTCGTGGTTCAGTAACTATATTTTGCTCTTGACCTGTGCACAATATCCCCATTAAAATGTATCTGTCCGGGAAATTGCGCAAGGTTATTTGTCAGCCTGCATTACTGGGAAGCAGTAATTAATTCTTAAAGCTGGAATATATTTTTCTAAGGTATTTGGTGCTTTCTGCATTACTAAAAACATCCTCTTCTCAGGTTTCAAATGGTCCTTGTAAACATTTCATAGTAATTTTACCTCTTGGGATGGTAAGCCAATATCAACAAATACTGTTTCTGGGAGCAGCTCAGAGAAGAGGGGACTACACTCTCCCCCAGCTGGGGCAGTGAGGTGAATTACAGACTCCGGTCCTGCAGCTGATACTTCCTTCTATTCCTGCAAACAAATCCCAGGGCAGGCAAAGTAATGTGCCTATTGTGTGGAGCTCAGAGCCTGAATCCTTCCATGAGCCTTTAAGAGCTTGGTGGTTTGATCTGAATCACACTCAGCAAGCAGACCTCCCAACGATCCCATTTCTTTTTGGTATTAAGAAGTCCAAACATCCCTTTTAACCCTAGAAGATGGATCTGGCAGAAGCCCAAGGAGTGCAGAGATCATGGAGCAACCATAGCGACAGCAGCATGGTATTGGCAGCCCCTTAGGATCCGAAGCAGATAAGGAGGTGTTGCCTTCCTGTAACAAAACAGCAGGCAATAAATATGGATGTGATTAGGCTGATTTGGGTGAAAATTCATTGGTTGCACTCAGATGCTGAGAAAGAATAGGCCTGGCTGTCACCCCAGTGTGCCCAGCGCCAGTGACGAGGGCAGCTGCCCCCCAGCCCTGGGGGTCAGCCCTGGGTCCTGCCCGTGGCTGGGGAGGCTCCCCTCACCTCAACAGAGACATCTCAGCAACTTCTGAGTAAACCATGGAAAGGAGATATGTCTGAGATAGATCATTTTGCTCCTCCACAGGGAGAAACCACCCTGTGTGATGCCCCCATCATGGGCAACCGCCCCTGGTCTGTGCTCCCCAGCAATGAGGAGATAAGCCCACGGTCCAGACCTAGAGTATTTTTTCGTTCTTAACCATCTTCGAACCTCTGAACTGAGTTGGGGAAAAGCTGGCCTGGGCTTTAGACATGAAGTAACCACTCTATCAGTACAGACAGAAGGAGCGTTTGAGGATTGGATATTAGAATTATGATTTTTTTTTTTACCCTTTCTCTTAGGCCTTCACGTCTCAGACAGCATATAGAGGCTAAACCAGAGAGCTTTGTTTGGGTTTATTGCATTCTTCAAGGTGCCCAGTATCCCATTCAAGTGACAATGTCCCTGCAGATTAAAGGTACTTAAAACACAGCATTAGTCGAGAGGAAATTTTTACGTCTGTCCAAGTGTTGCTCACATATGGCCTATTAAAAAGCTTCCTAATGGGCTGGTTTGTGGCTGTTGCACAACAAGGCTTTGGCTGTCATTAGAATGTGCAGATGAGCTACAGCACCTGCTCTGTGCTTGGGGCTCCCCATCCCTCAGCCACACAGCAGGGGGAAAGGTGCTGTATTATTTTAAGGAAGGCCTCAAGAAAGCACTGGTGCTTCTGCACTGAGCTCAGTCTGGTGCAGGGTGGGCTCCATTTCCTTCAAACAGGTACCAGTAAGTGATTTGCTATTAAGAAATGTTTATAAAATGTCATATCTGGATGCTCATGTATTTTCAGCACGTAGCAAATGGATGCAGATGGAGTGTGACTTCTGGTGACCCTTCAGTATTTAAACAGGGAGATGCAAACATAAGAATTAGTCCAAGTCTCACGTGCCTCTCTCATGCCACTGATCCTGCTGTAGAAGAGCCTGTCTAGAATTAAGGGCTATTGTCAGGAGGCAGAGGTCTGTGCTAATTCAGGCTCATACCTTGAAGATAAAATATGCATCTGGTTGTTGAGGTGACTCCTAATTTTAGCTCTGGTGTTGAATAATGAAATAGCATTAATAGTCTGATGTAAATCTGTCCATATTTCTTATGCAAAATTACCATCTCGGTAGTGAAACAGACTTCTTTGATTTTGCCTGGATGCTGAAGAACACTGCACAATAAATATGCATTCAATTAGCTTAATGCGAGTGAACAAAGACGTATTTATTGCCTAATATAGCTGCAGTTCCAAGAACTGATGCATCAAATGCAATGAATTGTTTTCCCAGGCTTTTGATTGTTTCAGGGATTTCTGATCGAGCTTGCTTAGAAGGCATTATAATCTGTTTGTCTGTGTTAATGAGACATTCAGATATGAAGCTGATAAAATATAAGGAAGACATGAAGCAGAACTGAGTTATTTTAACCTGGGCAGTGAGCTGTCTTGCTGGCTGAATTGTCTTCTTGCACAGTAAAGGAAAAACACAGGAGGAAACTGGGATTTTCAGAGGTCCACCTTCATGTGGACACAGTAGAGAAGAGGTAAGGAGATGTCAGTTGTGCTCCCAGCCACGCCACACAGGCATGTGCCCGCGTGCTGTACGATGGGAACTGGTAATTTTAAAAGCTTCTTGCTTACCTGGAGGCAGCACAATGGGCTCCACTCCCTGCTTGTGCCCTTCCTGATCTTCAGCATCCTCCCAGTAGGGAGCTGAGCTGGAAGACAGTCCTTAGACACCGGGGAGGTTCCTCCTGGCAACTGACTGAAAGTCTCCACAGTTGTGCCTATGCTGCCAGCTGAAAGAGAACTGGGGACTGAATCCCAGTCCCAACATCCAGTGGACTGGTCCATACCCACTCTGCTTAAAGCTAATTGCCCTTGGATTAGGCAGATCTATATGAAATAATAGATGGAACTCTTATTATGGAACTCTTCTGGGACTCTTCTGGGCCCTCTAGGATAGTAAGGTCCTCCTTAATGATTCTTTTTTTTTTTTTTTCCTTTTTTTTCCTTTCCCCCTGCACTTCAAAATACCCAACATTATTTGAGAGCTGTGTTTGAGCCCATAAAAGTGATACTTCTAGCATGCAAAACAGGCTTTGTGTTTTCTTGCACGAGGCTCATGGAGGCATTTTAGAGCGCAATGCCCAATAGGGTCCTGTTAAAGGCTGTGTGGGCAGGACCTAGTACCACCCCATCCATGCTGTCTTTTGGGAGACAGCTTGTGGGAATGAGCTGTTCCCAGGGCAGTGCTTGGAGGGAGATGGCTGGGGCCATCCATGGAAGAGCTAAGGCAGTGAGCTGTCAGCTGGAGTAGGTGGTCAGAATTCCACCACGGGGATCCACTCCATGACCCTCCTTCAGGACCCTGAAGAGACAAACCTGTTCACTGCAGTGAAGATCAGGATTTTTCCGTACAGCTTGCCACTAATGTAGAGAGTTTGGCTCCGCTGTCTTTGTCATTCCCCTTCATGCAGGTTCAGGCTGATTTCAGACCTCTCCTAAGCCATCTCTTTGCCGACTACCCAAATCCATGTCCCTCAGCATCTCTTTGTGGCTCATGTTCTCTAGGCCACCGACCATCCCGTGGAATTTCTCCAGCTTCTCAATGAACTATTGAACTACAGGTCCTAAATGGGACAACACTTCTGGGGCAGATTTACTTGCACTGAGTAGAAAGGGAGCAGTAATTACCCATCGACTGCCGATTGCATTGCTCGTAATGCATCTTCAGAATATTGTTTGCTTCATTTGCATTAAATTATCCCAGAAGTCTCATAGCAAAGCCCAGGTCCTCTCCTGCATGGCTGTTATGTGGGCAGAAGGATGCCATCCTACACCAAAGCACAGGGTTTGCACTGCTCTTGTTGAACTCTGTGGGATTTCTATTGTCACATATCCCAAGTTTCTCAAGGTCCCTCTGGACTGCCTCTCTGCCAGCTCTGCCAAATGGAGATGGCTGTCATTACTTCTAATCTATTACCATCTGTAAATGTGCTGAAAGTGCCCTCTGTGTCATCAGCCTGGTGACTGATGAAAATATTGAACAATATCAGCTCTTGTGTCATTCCCTGGGGTCCTCTGTTCATTACTGGCTGCCAGATGGCCCATCACAACATTGATTATTATTCTTTGACCTAATGGTCCAGCTAATTTTTGGTCCAGCTGATTTTCAATCCATCTAACAATTTGTTCATCCAATTCATGTTTGCTCAGGTTTTGCATTAAAATGCTGCAGGAGAATTTGCAGATACCAGGGCTGTTTCTGATCTCTGTGAGTTTCTGATGATGGACAGCAGCCATGAGGTCACATCAGCACCCTCAGGTGAATCCCATCTGCTCACCTGAATCTAAATCCTTACAGCTTCTCTAAGTAGACCTTCATCTGTTACTCCTCCTGTTGGTTGTTCCCCTTCTTCTCAAACCATGCTGGATATGTGAAGGTGTGGGAGTAAGCCTTGCCAATGAAAATGTATGCCCAAAAAAAGTATTAAATGCTTTGGTGTTTTTGCTTATCATCTGTTGGTGGGTTGGCTCACACATTTGTCGATGGACTCATAATTTCTCCACATTTGCTTTTGCTGCTAAGACACATGTAGCATTCATCCTTCGTGTTTCTTCTTGTCCCATGCAGTCTAAGTTCCGACTGGGCTTTGCCCTTTCTGATTTCATCCCAGAGTGAATAAACAATGCTTGCAGGCTCCTTTTGGTTGTCTGCCCACGTTTCCAGTTGTTATCTCTTATTTTGTGTGTTAGTTAATTGAGAAGATACTTGCTCAGACAAAATGTTGCACAAGGGGATGGTTTGCTCCTAAGCTGTCATTTTCGTACTCCCTGGGCCACTGTTACTCTTCTCTGAACTCCCAGGCCTTCAGCTGGGTTCAGGGTGTCAGGTGACAAGCATTCCTCCTTGGCATCCCACCTCCAGACTGCAGTTACCCATCTGTTTGCACTTTGGGTCCACGGCACCACCTCAGATCTCACCTCATTTCTGAGAACCACTGGCATAGTGCTGAGGAACCCTCCTGCTCTCAGGCATTTCGACATTTCAGCTTCCTCTCTGTGGGGCTTGTCTTGTCTCCTTCACGTCAGCTATAGAGGAGACAGCAAATAATGGATATAAGCTGCAGCACGGGGATTTAGGCAAGACACTGGAACATAATTTCTAAGAGTCTGGGCAGTTAGGTCTGGAAAAGGAACACAGCAATCCCACACAATCTCACTCTTCAGAATTTTTTAAGAAGAAAGAAGAGGGCAGTGGGGTTAGGTATTCCTGTGCTGGGTTTGGAAAAGCTGGATTAATTCCTAAGCCCTGCTCAGCCTGTTTTTTGTCACCTCTTCGATGTACCATCTGCCTTGTTCAGTTATCTCTGCTCATTTCAGCTCCTGTCTCCACATGACCAGGTCCTCAAGGGCTCTCTCTGACCCTCCCATTTTCTGGTCTAGAAAAATGCATTTCATTCCTTCACTATCAGGAGCTTCATATCTTCATGGTCAGCAGATCCATTTCATGGTTTGAAAAACAATGGAGCCATGCTAGTGGGTGCCTGTGAGCATACAAGTTCCTTGGGGAAAGGGGTTGTTATTCTCCCATGGAGAATGGGGCTGAAGGCTGCCCACCCACTCATCAGCTCCTTCCCAGAGGACCCAGAGAAATGCAGGGAATGTGCACTACTGATCTTGAAAGGGAGCTGGAAATATAAACCAGAACAAGTCTCCCCCTGGCATGGCTGCCCACCACCAGCATTGGGAATACTGCTGGATGAGATGGAACTGGCCATCTCCCTTTGTCTGTTGGAGCAGCTCCCATCTAGCAGGGAACTCATGCTCTCAAGCACGACCATCAGCAGCAGCTCAAACATTGCCAGGGAGCATTTTAGATGACTTCACTTAGAGAATCACTCAGCAAATACCATCAGAAACCTGGTATAATTGTCATCATTTCCACTCTCAGCAGTAACTCCCTTTTGTCCTCCCCATGTCAAAAAGCAACACAGCTGTGGCCTGTGGTCCTGTGGTCAGGACACTTCCTCCACCTCCAGCTCAGCAGCACGCCGTGGAAAGGTTGCACTTCCTCATCAGTCCCTATCAAGTGTGGGATGCGGGGCTCTGTACTGGCTGGAGAGGAAAGCCCTGGTGCTCAGGGAGCAGTTTGACTCCCCAGGGGAGGCTCCAAGGGCTACCACCCCTGCAAGGGCAGGAGCTGTTCCTGCCTGTGCTGCCCACCCTTGTCTTCCCCAAAAACTTCTGTCAAACCTGGGCTGAAGCTCTTCACTTCAGCATGTGCATTTCCAGAAAAAAACAGTGACGTCTAATCACATCCACTCTTCCCCAGCCCTGCTGCAGGTCAGGTTTACCCCATGGGAGCGAGAGTTAAGGACACTTGCTGCCAACCCAAGCCACAAATCTCTGCCCCAGTTAGCTAAAATCAAACGTGATAAAAGCAAAACGACCCCTAAACCTCTACATTACCCAATGAAATAAGCCTATTCCTTGGTGAGCTTGTGCAACGTGCAGTTTCACAGCTCTTCAAAAGTGGTTTATAAAAATATTAACCCATGGATGTTCACTGCTTTGTTTTTGTTCCCAGTGAACACTCAGAATTTGCTGCAAAACTGTAAGCAAGGTGGGATCTAGTTCTGGGATGGTGTTTTGCACATTGCAAAGGGTGGGAATAGGGAAGACGATGTTTCTTTTGGGGGGCAAGTACTGTACATATAACAGTGTGCACTCAAGCAGTACTACACAACTGCTGTAAGAGTTTATACTATTTAAACAACATTTAAAACAGGGAAGCCTCAGGAGGCCTCCTTAAGTTTGTCAATACCAATTTTAGTCCTAAGGACACTCTGTGGCATCAAAGGCGTTAATGAAAGATTTTCCAAGGCAAATGGAAGACTTTTATATCTTGTATTTTTTCTGTTTCTTATGTTCCTTTTCTTCTCCTGATAAGCTCTGCACAATCTATCCACAAGCAGGTAGTCTGAGAGAAGATTTTATTACTAACAACTATAGACAATTTCTTCAATCTGAAAAATAAAGGTAGATTCACGTAGTCTTTGCTGCCGCCCTCAAGAAAATGCCACTTTCCTCACCAGAAATCAAAAGCAGGCTAGACTTTTCTTACCGATTTTTCTAAATTATTTCTAATGTTATAAATTTTTGCTTTCACAGCACAAGTCCTGTGGTGTGACTTTTACTTTAAAAGCCTCGGCTCCTGGAGACAAATCTCTCCTGTCATTCAATGCAAATTTCTAACCTTCACACACTAGAAGAAAAGTGATGGGCTATGATCTAATGTGACCCAAAGGCTCAGAAAATTAGAGAATATCCTGAGTTCCAAAGCTTATCTTTTAAATGGTATGATTTTTAAATCAATCTACTAATGTGGAGAAAGAATTATGAAAGAGAAAGGATGGCTTGTGGTGATTTTTCTCTCTTCTCCAGCTTTTCTGTACTTTAAGAAAGTGGCCATGCAGTCTATTGGAGTGAGCTGAGGAAAGTGGTTTCAGCCAAAATCATTGAGTCGTGGAAATTTGGGAGCTGCAGCTCTTGAGAGTTCCAGAAAGGGATTGGTGTGCTTTGGGAAAGGAAATGCTGGTTACTGTACATCATCTTCTTGCTCTCCTGTTGCCCTCTTCCTCCAGGATTGAGGAAATTTGATTGATTCATCCCTTATGCTTGTCGGAAATGTTGCTCACTGGGGACTCTGACAATTTTGTTTAATCTCCCTGGGGCTTTGCTCAGAGGCTTGAGCAAGTTGCTGCTATCAACAGCTCTAATTTGAACCAGGCTCTTGTTGCTATCAATCAGCATGGGGCAGAGGGTTGTGCTTAGCTAGGAGAGCCCAAGAAGACAGCTGAAGGGTGGAAAAGTGCAGGAAGCAGAAGCCTTGTGTGCACAAGCTTTAGCTGGGGGCTGCTGCCTGGGGCAGATCACACTGAGAAGGACAGGAGCTACTGACACCGCTTAGCCCTGACTCAGTGAAATAAGCGTCTGAAGAGGGTGGGATGTGGGCATTAGTCCTATCTCCTAAAATGAGCTCAGTAAGTGCTTATAGGCATCAATGACATATGAACAACTGTGGGAGGCTCTTACCCCAGGGCTGGTAGGATCCATCTCCACCAGAAGTTCATAATGCTCAGAAAAGACTTGCTGAGTTTTGTTTCCCTCTGTGCACAGGCTAACACTGAGCCCAGGAACCTCAGTGCACCTGAGCAAGAGCTTTTGCTGAGGCATAGAGTACCCTTGGCTGTGCGGTGGCCCGAGGTGGGGATCTTGCTGTCTGCCCCCAACCTCATAGAGACCAGCATGTGGCAGCTTAAGCTGAACACAAAAGAGAGAGCACAAGAGCAAGTTACAGATTCTTTTGTAAAGACTGTTTTTTCCTGTTTTGCAGCATATAATGAATATATAATCTCACCTTGTTAGCATGCACTGGTTTTGTGTGTATAATGGGATTGTTAAAGCTCTGCTGAGTTTCCGTGTAAGTAACATTTTCTTCTGAGCTCCTCATCAAGCAGAGGCACAGGCTCCAGGCCTGCTGGGGACAACTCCTATGGTGGGGTGCAGAACCCCCACACAGCCTGTACTCCCTGCCCATCCCTGTTCCCATCCCTGTCCCCATCCCTGTCCCTGCACCCCTTGCTGGGGTGCTGGCTCTCATTCCTGCCCTTGTTTTTGCCAAGAGACCGGGCATCACCCCTCCAGCCCAGGCAGAGCAGGGTATCCTGTACTCTCAATATTCCCAAATGTGAGCTATTAGGGTGGTGGTGGGTTTTGCTGCATAGGTTGGTGAGGATGTTTTTTTCCCCTGCGGAAGGAGATGAATGGAGGAGCTGGTGGCTTAGCACGTAATTGGATTTGTCTCTGCTGCAGTGGCCTGAATGGGTGATGGATGGTCCAGCCAGGTGGAAAGAAGGTGCTGTCATCCCCTGCTAACAGACCTGTCATGCTCTTTCAGAGGGAAGTGGTCTCACCAGGGCATCCTCCAGGAGCCTTCTGGAAGAGAGAAGCATTTTGCACATATCCGCAGGGACATCCTCCACACCTGCCCAGCTAGGACGCCATGGCTTGGAAAGCACTAGGTTTACTCAAGCCCTTGTGCTCTGCCCCACACACTTCGCAGTACAGTCTTGAGTGCTGGACAAAATTTATTTCTTCCTTCAGAAACCTAACTTGCATTAAGCAATCTCAAACACTATGTTTCAAACTCCTGTGTGCTTGACCCACCCTCAGAGCCACCTCTGGTATGCCTGGGTTTCTTCAATTTGCACTCCAGAAATTTCTGCTGGTCAGATAAGGAGAGAATCCAATTTGCTAGTTTAACTTCCCTCAGGTTATTCTGAAGACACCAGTCAAGCTGAAGCTGGCTTGTGGCTTTTAAGAAAAGTGCCAGGTGATTCCTGCAGTGTGACTGGTGATGTTTGGCTGAGCCAGAGAAGATGGGAGAGAGAGTGAGATAAACCAGGACAGGATGCCATGGGCTATTGTGCTTCCTTACAGAGCCAAACACTCCATACCCTCCAGCTTCATTTCCTGGCTTACCTGCTCCCCACAAACGGCCTGCAAGGACATCACGTTTGATGAGTGGCATTACAAGAAAACTTTTCAGTTCTCAAGCTCCCCTTTGTTATCCTCTGCTCACGAGAGTTATGGCAATGGTACCAGTGCTCACAGATGCAGGTGTACGTCAGCTCCTGGCAATCTCCACCCCATGTGGTCTGTTCTTACATAAGAGTCGGGAAGATGCTTGACAAAAATATTCTCCACTTAAAGCAATGAAACAGAGTCTTGATGACATCATTTGCCAAGCAGCTGCAGATAAAGAGCTTGGTTTTTTTTCCCCAAAAATGGGGTTACACGTTCTTCCTACCAGACCCAAGTAAACTCACCGCCAGTGGTGAGCTCATTGCTGGAGATGATGAGGGTGCTTGAGGCACAGAAGGTGTGACCAGCACCAGAATGGCTGTGCCTGGTTCGGCATCCTGCCTGGTTGGCAGTGTCAGCTGTAACCCAGCTGATGTGCTGAAACACCCCCACAACCCCACACTGCAGGAGGATCTGTCTTCTTTCCTTCCTCAGAAGAAGCGCAAGAAACTTGTTTAACTGGGCTGTTGAATCTGCTTCAGTCTGCTTCTGTTTGCAAAGCAAAACTCCCGAACTTCCACACAACCCACAGGAAGAATATATGAATCAGAGGAATGGGCCAAGAGGTGCTGTGAAGGTACTTTTCACAGCTTTTACCTTCTATGTTTTGAAACCCTGATGCTCCTAAGCAGGTGCTTTGACTTTCCAGTATCCAGCTTTGCTATTTGAGCTGCTAAAATCAGAACCAAGCACTTTCCAAAATGGTAGTGAATTGCTTTGTTTGCCCTGCATTGCTCAACGTTCCCACTGCTTCATTGAGCAGTCACCCCGTGAGCTGTGATGCCAAACCTCTCTGGGTGCCACGTCTTTAGACCCCAAGGCCCCTGCTACACTTCACTGAGAGATGTTCTGATGGTGCTCCATCGTTCCTGAAAATCATAGATTTTTCTGCAATAAGAGCAGAATTATATCTGAGGGTATGAAACTTTATTGCTTCTCAAGGGAGCTTGAGAAGTAAGACATTATTTTACTGGTTGTGGCATCTGACCTTTATAAAGTAGAGAAAGTTGTTCTGGAAGCGAGAGCCACTGTGAAGACCTAAGTGCTGAAACGAAGGTTTTATTGCAAATGCATTTCTTTCTACATCTTCTGTAAAGATTTGTTTTTTGTATAGACACAGAAATATTTTGGTTTGTGCTTAGTGTGCTGTCTCATTTATTATTTTCAGATTATTCCCCCATCCAGTCTGATAGCTATGCCTTGTCTTCTTGCAGTCATTGGCTAACTGCATCATGAGCATCTCTATTGTGTAGAAGTGAACTGAAAGCCAGGGTTTGACACAAAGAGAATGTCAAAGGATGAATAGAGAAGTCAACTCTTTTTTCATTTCATTTTGTTGGGAGTGAAAACTGCCTTTATTTTTCAGGAACAGCAAAGTGGTAGTGTTTCTTTTATGAGAGTACAAATAATAAAACTTCACTGATTACAGTTAAGAATGAGATTCAAGAAAAAAACCCATTTAAGTAAAACTTGTTTTTATGCTACTGCTTATTTCACAAAAGCTTGCTGAGTCACGTGCTCTGAAGGGTACCTGACAGGGAGAGGGATTATATATTCCACACCAAGATGACAGAAAATGCTTTAAATTTTTAGCTTGGGGTTTTTTGAGAACAACTAAATCTTCATTGATTTTTCTAGAGATCAAAGCTGAACATACGTAACTGGAAAGAACAGCCCCAGGGAGAGCAGAAAAAAGAAGTGCATGACACTTTACATTGATTTAGCCGTTATGTTCCACTGGACAAACGGGATATAGCTAGAAGAGCCATTACACATCATTGTTTCCAAAGATGGCCTTGATATTTGCAAGTACTTACACACAATTACAGCTTTAAGTACAGTAACAAGTGGTAGAGCTTTGCCCTTGCCTCTTTATCTTTTAAGTCATAAAATAACACACACAGTGCTTCTGAGTCACCCAAAGAAGCCTGAAGAGGTGGGCAGAGCATCACTATGTTCTCGTTTGTAGGGAGGGTACTAAAAGAATGGAGAGAAAAAAAACGTAAGCAGCTGTGAAGAAGAAGGAGGAAGGCTTTTCCATGCAGAAGAGATGCTCCTGTGGGTCTTACTACCTGTTGGGAGCTGAACTTTCCAAAATCCTTTTAACTCCCGGTTCCTGGGGAACACATTCAAGGTGTTGCCTGAACCTCAAAGAAGACTTTAAATTAGGCTTTACCATTTCCAGCTTCACATTTTGGGCAGTGAAGCACAACAAAATCAACCAGCTGTGGAAAATCTCTCCTGAACAGAAGAAATTGTTATATGACTGTTAGTTAAGATCCAATCAGTGATTTTAGAGAAATTGCCACCATCAGGTTCTCATGTCTCTTTTTGTTCCCAATGGAGAAGGAGTGAACTCAAGGTGCCTGTGACTTGATAAAAAATTATTCAGGGGTCAGGGACTGGAAACACTGCACATATCTCCCCAAAGAGCATTACATCAGCCCAGAAAACCTGGTAAGTCCTAGTTAGGACTTACCTGAATCACTGCTTCTCAAACTTTTGTGCAGGCAGCCTTACCTCTATTTTTACTTTTTGATTCCTTTACGGGCTTTCAACCCTATTCCATTTCCAGGATCATGAACAACTTTGTATCTTACTTCCTTACTGCTCACTCCCTTTTTCGCTCTGGAAGTCTAAGGATATGCTCATGACTTGAGGATAGATCAGTAATCCATGTACTGAACACCCAGATTCTGCACAGCTTTTTCCATACTGCTAAACAGTGGAGACTAGATGAGTAAATCTGGAGACTAAATACTGCTGGAGACATACCCCAGCCTCACTGCCATGCTGCTCTGGGTGTTCACAACACTCAGGACTAGTCCCACAGTAGGAGATTTCTCTTGAAAAGAGATAGTTGAAGACATCCAGATTAGAGCCAGGGAATTGGCTCAGAGTGTGGACAGCTGCTTGGGGGATTCAGTACCCGAGCTGTCTCCCTGGGTCTCTTCTACTCAGTACAGTAGGTACATCCTTTAAAGACTGCTTGCTCTTGTACCTTTAATCCACTTAACGTGTTTTTCACAGAAACAAGCGTGGCCCCGGGCCAGCAAAGACATCTATGTCTTATAGAAAGGTAGCAAGTTCTTACTGGACAGCTTGGGCTAAGTGTAGAGTCAAGTAAGAGTCACTTGAGCTTGAGTGAAAGTACCACTGAGGTTCAACTTCTGCCTGGATAGAAGTCAGAGGTCAAGGGGTGTCCCAGATTACCACCTGTCCTATCTCCTGATTGACTCCATTCAACTGTGCCCTTCTCTGTAGACTGTATCTGAAAACAAAGGGATGGATGAATGAAGGGATGGACAGATAGACAGAAAACATATTTGGTGTGTTAATTACCTGAACTGCTAAATTCCCTGGGTTGGTTTCCATCCTTCTTATCTCCTTCTGAGCTAGAGCTGTCAGGAAGACGGCAGAAAACGGGGAGAGCTAAGATAATGTAAAGTTATGGTCACATTTGACACAGTTGCCTTTGAAATGGATACCACCAAACATGTGGTGTACAGTAATGCCTGGATCTAGTCTCCAGGACTTTCTGTCTAGTGGACAAGTCCCACCAAATTCCATTTGACTCAGTAAAATCAGTAATTATTGTCCCCAGCAGTATCATACTCACCCACCTTTTGGCCAGCAGTGCTTCCATAGGTATTCCCAGCAATACACCTGCATTACACACTTTCATCTCTCTCTTTTCCAGATAAATGAGGACTGTGCCTCTGCTTCATTCTGGGGACATTTGTGGGCTAAGCGTGAGGACCCTGGGTATCAACTCAACTTCGGCCAAGGATTGTATTTAAGGTCAAGCCCTTGCCCATGGTCCCTGCCCGAGCCCCAGACAGTGAGTGCACATACTCAGAACACAAAAGCAAGAAGAGCTCAGGATATTTTGACCTGTTTGCTGATGTGAAGTATTTGCAGATCTGTGGAACAAAGAGTTGTCCTATGCTTTGTCTCCATAAGGGTCCCCTTCAATTATCTGCACTGGATCCTGTGACACCTCAGCTTATGTAATTACCTGAAGGTATATACCTGTAGGGGTGCAGTGCTACTGAGCTGCTACTCCTCTGCCACGGCTATGGAATCCTGCTTTTGTTGGACCGCTGTGCGATAAAGGCTTCATTCACTCTGTAGTGCTGTTGTTCCTTTCCAAGTGGCTCTTATGTTTCCTCTCCCTTAGTGCACTGCTGCAAGATCTTTATAAAAGATAAAAGAGGACTGATTCATTGTTTGCTAACAACTCCCGCGTTGTGAAGCGGCTGAACACTTGGTCTCCAACACTCTTTCATCACTGTGGGCCTGGCTTCGCCCTCTCCGGAGCCAGCAGGACTTTATCTTGATATGAATTAAGCCTCAGATGCTGTGGCTGGTATCAGTAAGTAAAAAAGGACAAGCCTGACGTTCAGAAGTATTGTCTAGAATAGACAGAGGCACACTTGCTTCAGAGCTGGGGATTAGGAATTCTGGTCAGTGGGGCTGATCTTGATGTTCACAGCCACGGGTTGCCCTCCCAGAAGTGATACTGTGAATTAGCACACTCTTTTCCTGATGGGTCTGTGCTGTAGAAGAGTCACAATGTGGTTCATGAGCAAGCAATTGTATGTGATATTTTATGAAACTGTAGTAAATTTATCATCACAAGTCTGCTGAAGGAAGTGTTGGGCAGGCAATGATAAAGGCCAAGGAACTGACTGGTCTAATTCTGCACTCTGAACTGCTTGGCATAACTTTAACTGGAACTAAGGGTTTTGGTGTCAGTTCCCTCTCCTGACAGTGTCACCAGCTATAAGTTTCCTATGTCAAGCTATCAATTCCTTTTTATTCAGATGGCTGGCTGCTTCTTTGGGCAGAGATCTCACGAGTTCCCAGGTTAGCTTCCCAAGCTTCTTAGCATCCGTAAGTTCCTGACAAATGGCCTTTGTGCATATATAGTGGATCTGCTGCTTCCCTGACATTGGAGAGCAACTGTGCTAGTGTTGGTATATGGAATAGTTTGAAAGGGGTCCCTGGCAGTCTTGTCTGCAATTGTTTTGAATAATTTAGTAAAGCTGACCAAGATTTGGGAAGGACACTTAGGTGACTTTTAAGGCCCCTTCCAGTCCAAACCTTCCTAAGATTCTGTGATTTCCGTGCAGTTTTCAACTATTTCATCAGACTTAAGTCTACTTCATTGATTGGAAAGCAAGCATGTTCATTGATTTGACTGTATTGGCCTGTTTCACAAACAGCCTGTAGTTTTGGAAGGGCCTCTACATTTTAAGGACTGCTCTGTGTTTTATAGCTTCTCTTCCTGGGCTGCATCCTCCAGCCACTGTTACTAGACTGACAGCAGTTCACATGCAGCACCTGCGGAGTTGACCCAGTGACTCTTGGACAAGGAACCCGGTAAGGTTTTGCTCTCAGCTTCTCTAGTGCACCTCTGCACGTGCGATTTTATTTTTTTTCCCCTGTAATTAAGTGTAATCATAATAAATACATCAGGTATAAAACAATCTCCTACCTCATAAAAGATATCCACTTAAATTGCCTGTGTTTGTGTGGGAGTGTTTTATTTTTCGCTGGCAAAGTTTCCTTATAAGGAGTAACAACAGTGAAGATCCTGTTAAAGAAAAATGTGTCCTGAAGGTTTACTATTTCACTGGTTTTCTGTAGAATCATTTGCGCAAAGCTGTGAGTCACCAGCTGAAGTTCGGTGTCTGAAATTGCTGGCAGAGTAAATTAATTTTGTGCATGAGAGATCAGTAATCTGCATGCATTACAGTCAATTCATAATTGCTTTAAAATCACATGGCAAATGATTATAATTAGGACAGGAGCTGTTCAAATCAAGAACAAAAGAAGGCCAGAACCTAAATCTATTCATTGCTATGTTTCTCCTCCTTGTATGTTTATGAAAGACATCCCAACTCCTAACTGGAAAGTACAGTGGAAATCATCACTGCCCCTTCCAGCTGCTGCTGTGTTGTCAGTGAATTTGGCAGAAACGCTTGTGAAGTGCAACATTTACTCTTAGTACATGTCACAGGGACCTAGGCATAAAGGCATAAAAAAGGCAGGTCTTGAGAGCAGTAACTTCATTGTCGTGCCTGGATAGTTGAGCCTACCTGGAAAATTGAAATGACCTCTGTCTATGACTGTTCTGTCTCCTCCACACCCAGGCTCTGCAACACCTATCACTGCAGACCTTCCTCTAAGGGGTTCTCTCTTTAGAAGCAAGGAAGAGTCATCTGTATGTAAAGGGAATATCTCCAAAGGTGAAAGATGCTTCACGAAAGTACATGTCATTCTTGAAAGAGGTTACTCTCCATTAGCCCTACACACTGCAGGAGGGCTGAGACTAGAGGCTAAGAGGCTGAGACATGGCTAAGTGACTAGAAAAAAGCAGAACAGAATGAAATCTTCAAAAGAGATATTCTGCTGGTAGAGGCTAAAACCAACACAGAGACACCCTACCTCCACCCCTAGCCCACCACACTGATAGTGCAGAGACAGGGGTGTGAGCTGAGCCTACACAAGCCCCAGAAGCCTGACTGGGAGCTCTTACCACAGCCCCCATCTCACTGGTGGTGCAGAGGCACAGTCCCTTCCTCCAGGGTGCTCAGTGCCCCAGGACATGGTGGGAGATGGGAGATCTCCTGGAAAGGCCAGGAGCTGAGGGAGACAGGGGGAAAACCTCTAGCACATGCGAGAGGGTGATGCAGCACATCAGCATCTGAAATATTACCCAGGGTTTTGAAACCATCTGAGCAAAGACAAGGTTTAAGGGGGATTTCACTGTAAACTGTGGCTTTTGCCTCTGGTTATCTGTGCTTCATCCATGCACAATGGGCCAGGTGGGAGGCAGTGTGCACCCAAATGGTGGGCTGTGGGACAGCACAGCCCCACTGCTGCCAGCAGACAAGCTCCCCTAGCCTCATGGGAGGGCAAAACTTTATGAAGATAGCTCCACGCAGGAGAAGGATGCTGACTCCAAAATGCGTAGGCATAACTGAATCAAAGAAGTGAACTCACCCAGTTTACAGCAGCTGGTACAGATCATTATTTAACTGAATCAGAACAGAGCAAAAGCTTCCTACTCCATAAATCCAGATGAACGTGATTAATTCCTGTGCAATTTTATTATCAACAGATTACACTTGGTCTTCATTTGAAGATTGTGTAAGGGTCTTTTTTGGCAAGGTCAGCAGTTGTGCCGAGCCTGCTTTCTCACCAGTCTGGCAATCCCTAGCACTCTGTGCACCTTGACACACACACATGACACAGAGCTGCTGTTTTGGCAAGGTCAGTCCAAGGAGTGAGGCCATGGCCTATCCCCTGCCTGAGAAGGGGAGCATTGCCCACCTCACTGCTGGTGTATGCAGAGGTGGAAGACCCGTTGCTCAGCATCCCAGAGATGCCAAGACTCTGGCATCTTAGTGTAATTTCTGTTCTTAAACACATCTTCCATCAAAACCACACATCCAAGAGAGAGCTATTATTTTCTCTTCCCAGGTGAGAGAGAAATAATATCAGCAGGCAGTTGATGCTGCCAGGAAAAATAGAATCTTCGAGCTGGGAGGATGCTGAAGTCCCTCAAGCAAGAAAATTTTCTCTCTTCTAATGACTCCTGGATGATATAGCAAACCCTCTTACCTGGTAGCCTGCAGTTTACATGAGAATTGCTTCAGGACTCCTCTAATGTGTGCTTAAGATGAGACTGATCTGAGGAAGGATCCTTGCTTCTCTTGCTAAGGCTCTGACCAGAAGGACTTTCTCCAAGTGACATATCCTAGATCACACCATCCTTTTGCGCTCAGCAAGCCAGGGCAGACAATGCTCCCGCCTGGAGAATTTAATAACCGTCCTGAATAGCACAAGAAGCTCCAAGGCCCAGAGACACCATATTTAATACTAGCAATCAAGCATGTTGTCATGCCCAGATTAAGCCTCTCTTTCAGCCACACAAGAGCTAGAGAAAAGAAACTTCAGCAGGATCAGTGCATTTTCACTGATAACAAATCCAGACAACTCAGGATCCAGACTGGTGCTCTTTCAAGAGACATGTGCGAGTCACTACAGCTGCTCCCAGGGTATAAAATGTTTGGAGTGATGACCAGAGGTCAAGGTGCCTTTGCTCTGATGCAGCTCAGCAGCAGTGAGGCCGTGCAATGTGCACCATCTTGGCAGACACAGCTGACAGGATGGCTATGGAGACATTGCTAGGTAGGAATAAATAAATGTGCTGTCAATCACTAGTGTAAAACCAGATGTAGTGAGCTTGCATTTGAGGCCAGCCAGCTGACAAAGTGACAAATCTTTCATCTGCAGGAATAAGAGAGTTTGGCATAAAGATGTTTCTTTTGAAATGGCAAGGAAGAAATCTGATGTGTCTCAACTGATTGGTTAAGAGCAGGTTAAGGCCAAGGGAACAATGGACTGAGATCAAAATCTCTAAGTAAAAAGAGGCAGTTTAAATTTCAGGTGCTTTGAATTTGTGCATTTGTAAATAATTAAGATGATCCTTAAGGGGTTATGATAGTGTTTTGATATGTTCCCAGATAAATGTAAAAGAACCTGGCTATCACTTTAGCCTTTGCACACATACCATGCTCTGCAAACCCAGCAAGTGCAAGGCTGAAAGGGGGCTATACAAAGGCTTCAGAAAGTAAGTACTCTGAACAGCTCCTGAGCTAAGTGATGGGAACAGATGTCAGGGGATGGGCACCAGCTCACCCTTCTGCCATGAAGGTGATCTGTGAGATCTCAAGATAGTTCAAAGTCCTACGTCCTAAAGAATTGTTGTTGCGGTGATTGTTCACTGCTGGGATCACATGGCTATTGTTTAGGACCAGAAAGGCTCTTTCCACTGTGGTCTTACTAAACTCTTGCTGTGTGTTTCTCAAGCCTCCCTTGCAAGCCAGACATTGCATCACATTATATTACAACTCATGTGCTTTTCACCCTCTTCTTTTTCCCAGGTCTAGGGCAAGATTAGTCTTTGATGAGGTGTGGTAGTTCTGGAAGAGGGAAATAGTAGTCTAGGGCAGCTTTCATTCAAAACTCACAAGCTTGTGTGGTCCCTGTTCATCTACTGGAGAGACCAACAATCAGCATGACAGGCACAGACAATGAGTTTCATCCTGCAGTCTGTAACAGGCGGATACTTGTCAAGTCTAGCCGTGTTAACAGCATTTTCACTGGAAACTGGACTTTTGTTTTCTTCTAGAACAGAACAGCAATCTGCACTATAAATGAATGAGATGGGATGTCTACATGCCATGTGAGAGCAGCACAGCAAATGTTCAAAGGGGCTTCTTACAATCTCAACTGCATCCTTCAAGTCAGTTCAGTACGGCTCAAGAAAACTCGGACAGGACATGCTGTTATTCAGAGGAACGTAAAAGCTGTGATGGGCTGAAGAACAGGGAAGGTAGGAAGCAGCAAGAAATGCTGTGGAGCACTCTGCAGCAGCTGGGCTTTGAAGACTGAATCTGACTTAATTTTCTGACTTCCTTTTGATTAGAGAGAAGATGGTTATGAAAAGGAAAGCCAAGAAGCAGCCAGACTGGAGGTCTAACACTGTCTACAGAACCACCGGATGTCAGAGTGCAGTTGGACTCTCATTGACAGAGAGGGGGTGAGACATCAAACATCATGGAGATATTTGTCAAGGAACACATCTCATGAAAAGCTTATCCTGCAGATGTTCCTAATGCCTCTTCATACTTGGCATCCAGAAGAAGATTCCTCAAGGATATAAATCATTAACCATATAATGACATGGACACTCAAAATGATGTTCCCATCCAGAGCATCATCAGTTGTGGAAGAAGATGCAAGTCCAGATGTTTATTCAAGAGGCACACCATTAGAAAAAGTGCAGTGCTCAAATAGCCAGGTTGCTTTATGCAGCATCATGAATTATCAGTCTGAGTTACACAAACTTACAGTCAACTTCCCTGTCTCCTGCCAGCAAGCTTTCCAGTCTCACATACCAACACAGTTCATGTACAGGGTAGATTTATTGAATTTCTCTCAGCTAGAGACTACCCAGCCTCATTTGTTTTAGTCTTAGGTTTTCTTGGGTGGTAAAGGCACAGATTTCTACATTTTTGAAGTATGCTTAAACAATTTCCAAGAAATAGATGCATATCAGTACGTGCTCTAGTGTTACCTAAATGGTGCTTAAGAAATGGGCAGCAGATGTTTTAAGGCAGAAAACCCCAGCATTTCACAAACAGTTTCAAGTTCTGTTTATTTAAAGAATGTACTTAGTAAGTCCATTGTGAGCATAATCATAAATAAAGTAAAATGGATGCATTTGCCATGACACTTTTAGCTGGAACTCTTCCGGATTTTGTTTTCTTTGGAGTTCTGTAAGAGCTGAAGACTCAAAAGGTGACCTTCATAATTCATTAATCATCACAAAACGCTTCCTGGAGGGAAAGAAATATGAAAGGTATGTGCAGTGCTGAAAGAGGGCGGCTTGATTCACAGCAGATTTGAGAGTCTGGGCTCTGAGCCAGAGGATGATTTTTCTTAAAGAAACGGTCCATCTGGCCCCCAGGTGCATGGTGGGTCCATCCAGCCTGGTGTGCATGGTCGTCCCCCATCCAGCCTGCCTGTTCCTTCCACCCTGACACCTCCTGCTGGCTCTGCAAAGGTCAGGGCTCACCTCTTTTGTCAGCTTAGCACTGGGGAATGGTGGCTTGGCTTGTTATTCCAGCTACAGCTCAGGTCTTACACTGTCACCTCTGCCAGAGACTGTCCTTGCCTTGCTCTTCACCAGCAGAGACCGTCTTCTCCTGGGGCTCCTTTTCATCTCTGGATATACCTATGCAAGTAAACTAGGAAGGGACAGGACACAGGCTTCTGGCACTGGCCTGCAGCTGTCCTGGTGGAATACTTAGCACATCCCCTGGCATGGTTTTTAGTCCCAGCAGCCACCCTTCAGTGCAGGAAACACCTGGGCACAATTCAGCTCCCAAGAGACTCAACGCACACACAGGTGCAATGGGCTCTATGGATCTACACATGAGCTGTAGGTGCAGGTGGGTTCTCCAAGCAAATGAAAACTATGCCATGGACATGTTCACTTCACAAGTACAGTTGCAGTCAATGGAGTCCATCCTTCTGCGCTCCCCTCACACTTAGTTGCTCTACAAGCTGTTCTGGGTCAAAAGAAGAGTCAAAAGGAGCAAACAAGCATCCCAGATGAAAATTTCTCTGGGCTCAACAACACAAGATTCGTGAGATCTCAACTCATGAAAAAATAAGCTTGATAGACAGAAGAGCCCAGGTCTACCATCACCTTGGAGGTGAGACTCCCCTTGCTGTGTATGGGTATTTCAAGGATTGCAGTTAATTGCTCCACCAGTGCTGGCAGTGCCAGGCCTGAGGGTCCTCAACATGAATAGAGCTATGGCTGCCCATGCCCTCTGTGGCTGGGATACACACCATTTTTCACCACAGGGCTGCTGGATGCCCTTCACTCTCACACCACACGTCTTCCAGCTCTCTGAGCTGTGCTTGTGGCCATTTCACTGTCTGACTATCACAGATGAAGCCTCTGGTGCAAGTTGCAACTGATCACGTGGTCTCCTGGAGTTCAAACGTACTGATACTGTTTTTCCCCCACACCACAGATGTCACATCTTCAAGCTTGCTCTATGTGAAGCAGTCACCAGCATCTGTCTGCCTCACCAGTGCAGTGTGCAGCCAGACCTGGAGAGCCTCGGCTACAGATCTGTAGGAGTGTCATTACAGAGTGAGGCCCATACTTGGGCATCTAAGTAAAGCAGATCAGTCTTTAAAGGAACTCAGCTTTGCAGATCTCCCTGATTTTGTCAGTTGTTCACTTAAAAGGAAGGAGAATGTGATTAGCATGGTACAACTCCCATTAACTCATCTGGGATAACTCCTTGTTTCCTCAAGCAAGTCTTCTTTTAGCCAGGCTTGCTAAAGAAATGAAGCTCTTGCTATACCATGGTTTAGGCAGAAAAGCATGTGTGCAGGTGTTCCTCCTTATTCCTGCACTATCAAACTGTGACTGACATAACCCAGTATGTCCCATTATTTTCACAACAATAAATGGCTATGTGCAGGAGAAAAAGTGATGCTGGGAATGTCTGCATGGGGAAGCAGGAGAAAAGGACCAATGTCTTCACAGATACCATGGAAGTTCTACGAGGCAGGTACATCAGGACTGCCACAGCCACTAATAAATGTCTTGGAGCTGACACAAAACAATCCAGCGACTCGGCAGAAATCCACCGGGAAACCACTCCACCTACATTCCCACCGTAAGTCATATTTTCTCAAGGCAAATGCATTGCCAAAACTCTCTTCATCCCTCCACTTGCCCATGTGCTCTTTTTAAGCCAGACAAAAAATAACAAGAATGTGACTTGGCTTGGAGGAATGTGAAGTTGTTCGGGAAAGAAACATAAGACCCAAATGTTTAGGGAGGAGAAGCGCAGGTACAAGAGCACATCCAGAGACGCTGAAGTGACAGTGGGCAGCAAATCAAACACTTGCAAGAAAACACACCCTGAACTCTATTCACACACATACATTTTGCCATGGAAAAATGGGTGAAAAGATCTTTTTTAATGGGCTTGATGTAGAACACAGCCCTATGGTCCCCTTCCAGCACAGCAGCTGAGCAAGGTTTTATTTTAAGGGTATGTGTAATCTCAGCAAAGCAAATAGGATTTCTTGTGTGCTTAAAGTTCAGCACAGGTTGAAAATTGCTTCTCTCTCTGTGGGACAGGGTCCTTAACATGCAGGTCATCCTTGCTGCCTTCACAGCTTCTGGGAGTGTACACTGGGTGCTGAGACCATTGTCTTGGTGGGATGACAGAATCCAGAGCAAAGCCATGATTTCAGACGACCAGAATGATCAACTTCTAAGGTAAAATCATAAAGCGGAATAGGATTTTTCTGACGTATAACACACTATGTGGGGAGATGTAAAAGCAGTCTGTAGATATCTGAGGAGAGCAAACCCTGTTGATAGAAAAAAAAATACTTAGGCAAACACACTGACAATGTAATTAGGGTAAAAGAGAGAAAATTAAGAAAAGGAAAATTCAAATTAAATACTATGGGCATATTGGTGAGAGAGTTTAGGCTATGAAAGTGCTATCTACAATTTTTGCTAACTTTCACAGTTCTGCTTCTCATAAAGCCATCAGGCTGGAATTGAACAAATTAACATCGATACCCTGGATTTTTAATTTGTTTTAATTTTAATTGGATTCTCTTTGCATTGTTCAATGTATCTCTATTACAACCAGGCCACTCAATGTCACCTCTACAAGAAGGAAGAGCCAAATTATGCTCAGAATATTAGTGTCAGTCTTCTTAACTGGTTTTAGGCAAATGATGCTAGAGCAATGGAGATCAAATGCTGTTCCAGGCTGTTCAGATTTAGGTAATGTGCTTTGGATGTCCACGTATTTTTCTTCTAATCTTTCCATGTAAAAGAGCTTGTTATATATTCACATAATTATTTCTATCATCTAAAAATAGTTGACATTTATTCACTCATCTCTTTTGCGTGGTGAAGCTAAAGCATGGTGTGATTTTAGTACGAGCAGTCTGCTTAAATCCTGTGTGTCAGCAAAGGAGAACCAAAGACCGGTGCCACAGCCTGCAGTGAAGGCAGGCCTTTCGTTATCTGTGGCTTTGTGTTTCAGATGGCTCAGGGCTTCACTCTCACAGAGGATGTGTTGCTGGTTGTTGCTGATCAACTGCCTGGATCCAGATCCACGGGACAGTTTGGTCCTGGTGGGAGGATTCCAAGTGCCTGTGCTGAGCTAGACAATGGTGTCTAGGTTGTGATGAAGCCATCATTGCCCCTTGGCAGCGTTGCATCCTGGCTTTAGGCAGGGCATGTCCTTCTTCTGCTCCTGTCCTTGTCTTTTCATTCTGCTTTTGTTTCTGCACAGAAGGATGCTGTAGGATCAAGGGGAGCCCAAATAAACATAATCCAGGGTCCAGACCCACGGGCACAGGTGGTTGGCAGAGCAAGCTACCACAGCATCCACAGAGGAATCGTTCCCTCTGGCACCATCATGTCCTGTTTGTCTACAAAACCCCTCTGGATCTCTTGTTGCACCAGAGTTGGATGAGAGCGACTGGTGCAAGGACACAGTGCCCAGTCCAGTCACAAACCACACTCTCCCTACCTGGGGGCTGGTCTGCCAGGGCAAGGACAGAGCCCAGCCAGCCCTTGCGTGCAGTCCCCTCCAGCATGCCCAGCCCATTCTGCCAATGGGGCTGCAGAGCAGTGAGGTGACCCCGGAGCTGCAGATGCTCCTCCTCCTGCCATGGCAGTTACAACATTAAAAGCACAAAGTGTTTTTTATGGCTTGATCCTTTGCTGTGAGTAACTTTTGCTGCTATTTGCCTCCTTAGGCTTGCCAGAAGAAGCTTTCATGAGAAGTTTGAGGCTTTGCTTTTCTTCCGTGATGATTCTTCTCTTGGCAAAAGTGCCTCCATCTACATGAGCAGCTGGCGACTGAGCAAATAATTTCAGGGAGCTCAGTTTCTGTGGAAGCCTTGCATGTGCCCCTTAATGCAACTCTCCATAAACACTGGTGTCACTGTGAGAGCGGACGGCAGCTATTGCCGTGTTTCTTGGTAAACACAGATGGTGTTTATGCTTAAATATGCCAACTGTGGTAATGAGAGCAAACTTTCAAAGGATTTATTTTTATGTTGTTTCCATTCTGTCCCTCTGATAATTAAGGGTGCTGTGACCTGCCTTTTGAAGGAGGAAAATATATTTATGCAGTGCTATTCAGGTTTCTAAGATAACTAAGGAAGGTTTTGTTTGGTTTCTGCTGAAGGACATTGAGCTCCTGTTTCTCAGGTTTTATTGCCCTGTATTGAAAACTGTAGACCAAGATTTACAAGGATAATTTGGCTATTGGTTTATGTATATATTAATTGCTTCTAAGGCCTTCTCTATAAAATTACTATTTTTTTTTCCATCCAGAAAATGACATTAATGTAAGAGTTGGAAAGTTTTACTCTATTCTGTGTAGGTTCTTACACCATGCTCATGCAGTAGCACTGACCACCAGTGAGGAGTGTATTCAGACATGTGTCTGTCTGCTGGGACATGTCTCTTCTCCCATTGCCTCTGGAGGTGAGCGTGCTGGGAAGCCCTGTTTCAGATAAACACTGACACATGCAAGCATGCAAACAAACGTTAATGCTAGAGGCAAGATCTGAGAAAGTCCTACACTCTGTGAAGAAGGTGACAGAGCTCCCTCCACAGCTACAAGCATCCTTGCTCTCCTTGTCTCTACAGAAAGGAGCTTCTTTTCTTAGTATACATTTCTTTCCTGAAAGGGTGGTCAGGCATTAGAACAGGCAGCCCAGGGAAGTGGTGGAGTAGCCAGCCCCAGAGGTACTTTAAAAATGTGTAGATGTGGCACTGAGGGACATGGTTCAGTGGTGGACCTGGCAGTGCTGGGTTAATGGTTGGACTTGATGATCTGAGTGGTCTTTTCCAACCTAAATGAGTCTATGATTTTATTATTCTTCCTGCAGGGACTAGTCAAGGTTTCTTCCCACACACACATCTGCCATTCCTCTTGGAGGAGAGCCTGCTTCTCTGCAACACAAGCGCAAAACTTCCCTTGGATTTCGGTGCTGAAAACCTGGAATAAATCGAAGTAAGACTGCTGTGAAAGGTCAGTCTGACTGACCAAGCTGGAGCACAGAGCACCCCTATTTGTCTTCTGTCTTCATGCCAATGCACAGGAAATCTTTCAGAGCTAATGCAACCTTGTGCCACAAGCATTGGCACTGGATGCTTGGGATGAAATAAATGGGCTGTGACATTTCGGTGGGGTCAGTGTGGAAAAGATGCTAATGTGACATATCAAGCAAGCTATGACAGACAGCTCCAGAGATACCTTTCCTCCAAGGGCTCAGCACCAGTCATGCTTGTTGTGGGTCCTCAGGATTTAAGTTTTGATCCTTGTTATCCCACTGTTTTATTGCACTAAAGGTCACAGACTCCCTGGCACCTCTTCTGTTATCAAATACAACCTGTAGCAGAGTCTCTTACACCGAGTTCTTAAACAGCTGTGCCTAAATGTCACTGTTACAGAAAGAGACTGCATGCACAGAGACTGTGTTCTGTTGGCACAGAGCTATCCCAGGGGCAGCAAACTAAGCAGAATAAAAGAAAAAAGTATAATTTCTTTATATTATTTTAAAATTTTGAAATAATCTTGAGATGACTAAATAATGTAAACAGCTTTCTAATGATTTGACCTTCCAAGAATATCGTCTTCTTTAAGGAAAGGTAGAGTTTCACCACATATTTTGTGGCTTTCAGATAAAAATAAAATTTTAAATCTGTATTCTCCCTTCCTGTGGCTTGCAGATGCAGTGAGGAAGACACCAAGATGTTTTTTTCTGCTACAGCTGTTACTGTTTAAATCGTGGCCAACAAGAGCTGTGTGTTATAACAGTTTCAGGAGTCTATAAGGCAGCAGCTATGTTAGAGACAGCTGTATCTGTTTTCTTCTTTACTTCGTCTTGGCATCCAGAGCTGTATTTACAGACCTGCACAAGAGGCTTAATTTCCTGCACTGCCAAGCATCTTCAGCTTCCACCTTTGAAAACAAGAGTGGATTAGGGGGCCGAACACTGGAAGCAGGAGATACTGACTTCCATGGCTACCTCAGCATCACAGCATCAATTGGCAAGACACTCAAATGCAGATCACAGAGCAGGAATTGCTAATCACACCTGTTTCTCTCTCAGGGCTACACACAAGTCTGTAGGATGCTTCTGGTCTATGGAGTCTGTCTCCCATGAAAGCTGACCCAGCTGAGGACATGGACTAATTCTTCTAGGGTCAATGCAAAAATTACCGTTGAAATGATGATTGGATCACCTGAAAGATGGTGGTGTAGATACAGAGGCTTTATATGCATCGAGTGAGTAATCTGTGATGAAAGCTCATCTAAAGGTTAACATTTGCACGGGTGGAAACCAATGAAAAAGGCCTGGCAAACCAGACACTCACAGGGACAAACTTAAAACCAAGTCCAAGTCAGTTGCTAGAGTAGCTGCTAAGCACTAAAGAAACTCACGCTTTCAGTCCTGCTGGGCCAGATCCCCCTACAGCTTTCAGGAATTCACCTCATAGGAGATTCATATCACCTAACTTTAGGTATTTAGGCTCCCTCTGTAATCAGAGGAGAGAGAAAAGCATTTCAAAGGTAATTCATCCTACTCACCTCCAGGAATAGGTCTTGATGACCTCTGCTGAATTCTTTCTATCATCCCCATCATCATCTTTCTTCTATTGGGAAATACAAAACCGGATGCAGTGTGTAGATGTAGTATAATGAAGGCTGATTAGAGGGGATAATCCCTTCTCTTGATCCACTACAGTGCTCCTTTCACTTCAGCCTGTAGGAGCAAAGGCTGAGAAAGAGTCCATGTACCCCACCCTTTTGCCCAGCTTGTGTGAAATGATGGGGCTATAGGGTATTTCCCTGGCCCTGTTATCACCCCATGGCAAGAGCAACACTACATCTCCATTCTCTATGGAACTTCGGGCTTCCTCACAAAAGTCCATATGAGTTTTGATGTTTAAATCCGAGCAGGACTTAATTTTACATCCAGACTCAAAGATTCTGACAACAGTTTAACAGGATGTGAGCAATATCAGTTCAGAAGAAAGAGTCTGGTACACAACTTAGAATGACGATTTCTTAAAAGAAACACTGGAATTTGGTTTGATTTTTGCAATGACTAAGTAACAAAAATAGTCACAGTCAAATATTAATCCAAAATAAATGAGGCATGAAGGATTAAGACAAAGAGATCACTAGATTTTCCACGTCATTTGATTTTAAACAGTTGTTAGGAACCAGGAAAAACAACAGAAGTGCTTGTCTTTTTATAAAAAGGACATTTTTGAGGGAATGCCAACTGCCCTACAGCATCCTGAGCTGAATCTTAAAATAGGCTATTGAAGCGTGGAGCAGAAACATGAAAAATATTTTAAGAGCAGCTGGAAGGGATTGGGATTGAAGTCCCCGACTAGAAACAGAACAGAGGTCCCGGGTGCCGTCACATCCTCAATCCAGGCGATTTCCCTGGGTCCGCCTGCCCGTGTTTCCCTGACTTGCTGGCACCACCTGGTGGCATCCCAAACAATGTGGTTTATCGAGAAGCTGCCAGAGCAATTTCTTCCTCTGCAGGAATGGATAAACCTAAATCACAGCAAACTCTATTCCGGCACTCAGAGCATGATTATTACGAGCTATCAATAAAAAACTTGCCCTAGTCTCCTTTGAATCCAAAGCAGTCACGTTGCACTTATATCCAAATTCCTGGCAGTATTATAGCTGGACAGTTTTCCAAGATTTTCACATAACTGATACTTTTACAGAATAGCACTGACATTTATACAGCTGTAAATTCCAAAGGATTTCGAAAGCAGTAATTGTGAGGTACCATTAAAGGGTTGGAAGATGTCAGCTGGGGGTAGGTGAGCAGAACATCTAATAGGAAAAGAGAGAATTTTGCCAAAGGACATCTGAGCTAAATAATGTTCCTAAAAAAATAAAAGTGCAGGATGTTAACATGCTGGAGCTTTCCTTATAGGAGCTTTCCTTACAGATTTTATCCAAAAAGAGCACCACAAAATGAGCTGCATTAAATCTCATCCAGTCTAGTGCTGGAGATCAGACATTAAAGCTGCTGAACAGTCTTCTTCCACATGGTTGGCAATCTGAACAAACAATTTTCTGCATGATTTCTGTTCTTGTATCTCCAGAAGGAGTTTATTTTATAATTCAAAAAATGAAATGTAACATTAGTCATTTGCACCACATGTGAAATATACTGTACTTGCTTATAGTGTTCCAATCTTTAGAGCTGACTGCTGGGGAAGCGGTGATTAATGGATGAACTAACACCCTGCATTGGAGCATGGGGAAGTTTTCTTAGTGATCAAATAGAGCTAATCAGGAAAGATTTAGATTAGAAAATATATAAAAGAAGTAATAAAAGCAATTTATTAACAGCAGCAGGTGATATCTATTGATCTGTGGAAGACATATAATCAAGAAGGACTGAGATGAGGTTACTCAGAAGGACTATGAGAGACAGGAAAAAACTTATGGGCCCACTAGTTTGCATGCCCATGAATGGCTGAATAATGAAAGCCAAAGAAGTGGACATATAACAGGAAAAAAAATTAGGAAGAACATGGATCTAGAAAAGGTAGGTAATACCAAATAAACCTGACACCTTTCTTCACAGGTGTTGTACTTCACAAAAAAAGTATTTAGTCTCTGTGGGTATCTGAAAAGCATCTCATTGGATGCCCTCAGGGAAATTATCAAGTATCTTTTAGAAAATGGGATCCAGCACAGCACATATGTAAGGTCAGGCTTTGAGGTGGCAGCAGATCCTCCAGGAACTGGTCATGGTGGGAATTTCCTCGGTGGTCAAGGCAGAGAGCAGAACTGCAGGATGGCATATGGAGGTGTTCAGTCAGTGCATAAGAGGATTGGGACATTGTACGGGAAGAACTGGTGGCCTTGGAGACTGGACCAACTGCTCAGCTGTATTGAATGGAAGTTCACAGTCCCTGGAAGGGATGCTAAGAAATTCACAGTAATTCAGCAAGTCCTTTGGGCATGGCTAACAGGGGAAAAGAGATTTTTATGTTCAGGGCTGATCTTGAAGCTGCCTTCTCCCAGCTTGAACCTGTTTCCCATCACAGAATGGGAACCATAAAATGGTATGGGTTGGAAGGCACCTTAAAAATCTTTTATCTCCAACGTCCCTGCCATGGGCAGGGATGCCATTCACTAGATCAGGTTGCTCAGAGCCCCATCCAACCCGGCCTTGAACACTTTCAGGGATGGAGCATCCCCAGCTTCTCTGAGCAACCTGTTCCTGTGCCTCACCACCCTCACAGTAAAGAATTTCTTCCTAATATCTAATCTAAACCTGCCGTCTTTCAGTTTAAAACCATTGCCCCTTGTCCTGTCATCTGCCCATATAAAAAGTTCCTCTCCTTCCTTTTTATAAGCCCCCTTCGGATACCGGAAGGTGCTGTCAGGTCTGCCTGGATCCTTCTTTTCTCCAGGCTGAACAACCCCAGTTCTCTGAACTGGTCTTCATAGGAGAGGTGCTCCAGCTTTCTGTTCATCCTTGTGGCCCTCCTCTGGACTCACTCCAACAGGTCCATGTCTTTCCTGTGCTGAGGACCCCAGAGCTGGACACAACACTCCCAAGTGGGGTCTCACGAGGGCAGAGTGTAGGGGCAGAATCCCTCCTGGCCCTGCTGGCCATGCTGCTTTGGATGCAGCCCAGGATGTGGTTTGCCTTCTGGGCTACAAGCACACCCTGTTGGCTCATGTCCAGCCTTTCATCCTCAAGAACACTCAAGGCTTCTCTGCAGGGCTGCTCTCAACAGGGGACATTATTCTTGCTCCTGGTGCTCCTGTCCCAGTCTTGTGCTTTAGGAGCTGACTATCGGTGTGAACAGATAACATGAGAAAAGAGGACAAGTTGGATTAACGTTTATGGCACTGCAGATATTGCAGTGGCTGCGGGTGCTATTATATTGTGAGAATGCCAAAGTACTGCTTATACAGTCTATACCACTGCCTCACCTTACCTAAACACTCACAAATTATATGCCAGGTGCCAAAATAATAAAAAGCTTAAAAATCACAGTATTTGAAAGACTGAGTGTTGTTTACTTTTGATTCACCTTTGAATTTGACCCTTTGAGTAGTGTATTTACAACTTTTTTCTTTATGGCTGCATCGATAAGAATTTGCAAGGTTCAGCCTCATGAAAGAACCAGAACATGGAGCAATACTGCTCCAGCCACAGCTTTCTGGCTGGTCTGTGCCCACAGCCAGGCACTTGGTGAGTTGTATCCAGCCATGGCAGTTTGCTGAACATGGATCCAAGTGTTATAACCTGGAGCTTAACTATAATATTTCATCCATTACCAATACAGCAAAAGCTACTAGCCCGGAACTATTTCTTTCAAAAATGACACAAATATTTAATTTTTGAAAATATGAGTTGGATTAGTTATTATTCTGGGGTTTGGTCACAGCTAGGCAGGTGCTTATTTTTAATTTTACCTTCTACTCTTCAAAAGGTAAAAAACATAGAGAAATGACCACTATTTTGCCATTCTCAAATAAATCCTAGGATGAGTGGCAGCAATTTTTTTTAAAGAAAACTTCACTAATTTTACTTCATCTTTTCAGTTTCGCTTTGGACTAGTTGTGAATTTTCAATTAAAGAAACAAATCCAAAATCTAATCCTAATTTCAGGGGAATAAACTACAGGGGAATAATCTCCATTCTTGTTTAAAGATTTCCTACAGCTTTGCACTGCTTCATTTGAAGTCTCGGCCTTTTGTCAAACCTCAGAGAAGGCCCGTGGCATGGGACACACAGCCTTCCCACAGTTATTGAAATAATGTATTGGCTTTGACGCTGGCGCAGTTAAAGGAGCAATTAAAACAGCACGCAGTCGCGAGTGTCACTTTCTTGGCACGGGTGTTTCTAGAGTAGTAAAAGCATAAAACGAAGCTGAAGACACGGCCGGTAGATGTCACCAATGCACCAGGCACCGAGCGTGCAAACCTCACCCCCGGAGCCACCCAAAGAGCCACCACCTTCCTACTGCAAGGGTCAGCCAAGGCAGGCAAGGAGGCTTGAAAGGAAGGTTTACCTCAAATGCAGCCCATGGCTGGTGCAGGGATGTTCAGAGGGCAGCCGTCATGGGCATCCTGAGTGGGGAAAACTCCTGTGCCCCATGCTGGACGTGCGGAGAGCAGCCAAACTTCTGCCTCCACTGCTGTGGCATCTGTGCAAGGGGTGAGCCCTAAAGGGAGGAGGTGTTACCATCAGCTCTGCTGGGCACAGGGAGACCTGCCCCAATACGGGTGCCGGCACCTTGGGGAGCTGGTCTCCACCATCACCTCGTCTTCATCACCATCTTCATCCCCATCTCCTGTCACCATTCCTGGGCTGGGGATGTCCCTGGCAGAGTGTCCCCCCCTGCAGTCCTGTGTGCAGAGGGACTTGTGCTCCCCAGCATGGCAGGTCAACACTGCCAGCCCCTGTCACTCCTCTTTACACCTTGTGTGTCATGGAAATGAAGATTCCAGCTTGTTTTTTCCCCTCTAAAAATCAATTGAAAGCAGCTTGGTGCTATCCAGCTTAATCATTAATTAGCACTGAGCTGACTAATGGTGCCTGTTCAGGCTTTCTGTAAAACATCTAAAACCACAACCCTGGAATCCTCCCCAAACCCTGTACCTAAGAGTCTTATTAATCCCAGACATATTGACACTGCTCAGTCCCTGCATTTTTACTGCAAAAGGTTTAGAAATAGTCAAGCTTACACCCTGATCTGCTTATCAGTAGGGCATTTGGGCACAGCCCAGGGTTTTGCTGCTGTTTCTCTGCTCTGGCAGAAGGCAACTGCTTTGGCTGAGCACCTCCTGCCTCACAGCAGTGTCTGGCACTGGTGTGGAACTTGGCTGTCTAACCAACTCTCACATCTTACCAACTAATAATGATTCCTGAGCAAAACATTGGGAACTCCCAGCCTGGACAATTGGGAACAACGTCAGATATACCAGTGGCTCTGATTTTTTGTGTGCTCTGGAGTTCAGTGCTCTGGTGAGCCAAGTCATGGGCTTTTTTAAGTCACCTCTGTGGTTTACAGGAAATTGGGCACTGAAACACAGGATAGAAAAATATGAATTTAGGAAAGAAAATCAGTCAAGCAGTGAGAAATGTGATCATTCCTAATTATGGCAAATGGATCAAAGAACATCATTGATGTTTCTAGGGGGTTTTGTGTGTCAACCAAATGAAAAGAAGACTTTTTACCATGCTGACTCCAGACAAATAATCCCTCCAGGGTCCCTAATCACCCACACTGAGGGCAGCAGCCACAGTTACATGTTGGCTGCAGCAGGTAGCTAAGTATAATTTTTTCTAGAGGGAATAACAGGTTTGGGGAAAAAAAAAAAAAAGAGAAATATCACTCTTCTGACCTGTCTGGCAAAACTAGACTTCATTTCCCAAATCAGAATCTTCAGAAGGGGGCAAGTTCACTTTGTTTTCCTGACAGAAACAAAAAACTGTCAACACAAATCAAATTAATCTGATGGAGCAGCTTCAATCCTGTACCTCCTCACATGGCTGCAGGAGTTCCTGACTGGTTGTGTTTCCTGTGGGTGCCACTGAATAATTATTTCAAAGCATGGTACCCTTTGCTTCAGTGTCACAGGACTTTCCTCGGAGGCTTCCAGAAGGTGGAGGAAAACGAACTGTTGTTACTATCACACTCTGTGTATGAAAAAAGTGGGTAGGGACCACCTTCCCTGAATACAGGCAGTGAAATGAGGGGAGGGCCATTTCTACTGAAACCCAGCAAGTACCAGGGGGTACCCAGGGTTTGAAGAGCTGCTGACTTGCAGCCTCTCCTGAGCCATACCCCCCTTGCTTGCAGAGCAGCTCCCCTAACCAGTGCTCCCCTGGCAGCTGACCTGGCTATGGGCAGCCCCTTGGTCCTCTCCCATAGCCGCCTGGTGGGACCACTTGAAAGGCCATTCAATTTCTTTGCTTCGATGGAAGATGCTTGTCCTGGCCTTCAACCAGCTCTCCCACTGTCTCTAAATCAAAAACCTGCTGTAATGAATAAAGCCTTTTTCTTTTCAACAGTAGCACAAATATCACTACCATTCACGTGACCTGCACATAATATCTTGATCTATGGGAGAGGAAGACCCAGGCACCACCCCGTGCCTGTGCTGTGTTTGGTGTGACTGTGACAGACACTGAGATAAAACCTCTTATTAGACTAACTAATGTAGCAGCAGGCAGGATGTGAGGCATGAGACCGGGGCTCACAAGCCAACCCACAAAAGCCTCTGGTAAGCAGGGCCTGAGATCATTTCCACGAGGTGGGGCTCTGTCCCCAAATTTTGCAGCTTTTCCTGCTTTCCTGAAGGCATGTGCAGCTTTTCCCTTTGAGGTGCTGAGGGTCGTGGCAGTGGTGCTGGAGGTGGGAAGGGAGAAACATGGGATGAAATTTTGATGGAATGGTTGTTTGAGGTGCTCAGTGTCAGCCCCCTGAAAGATGCTGATTCCCGGGCAGTGCTCAGCACACCCCACCTCTGCAGTGCAACCCTGGAGGCAGCTCAAACCTGCACCCAAAGTCTGAAGCAATAATATTTTTGCAAATAACCGCTGAGCTGGTGCTCGGAGGGGGCCTGTGAAGGCTGAATCGTGCTACATGCTAAACACCTTTTCACTCCAGATACTGAGAATGTTCAGTCAAGGCAAGAAGCTTTTGTGAAAGGGTTTTCCCAGCAGGAATTATTTACTTTATTTACTTTATTTATTTATCAGGCAGCAGTTTCACAGACACAGGCATTTTCCCCATTTCCCTGCACTTGATACGAGTCACGTTAACATCCCAGTAAACGTGTTTTCTTTTCAGCTACATTGCTTGTAACAGTATTTGCCTGAATTAGAGCGAGTTTGCTCTGCAAACGGCATTTACCTTTCCCAGATACAGTGCAGCTGTTCCCTGGACGTTCTCGCAAGGTCCTTGTTTGCACAGACTTTTGTCAGCAAATACTCCCCCCTGAACAAGCCACTCACTCTGACTGCCCAGCGCTGATAGGGGAGTTGTAAGTCCTGCAAGACACCTTCATCCCTGTCTTCTCCTTTCATTAATAGGCACCTGCCTTCGAGACGGCGCCAACAAGGCTTTGCTCACGCCATCAATCACAGCACTGGGGTTGACTGAGTCCTGCAGAAGTGTGAAGGAAAGAAGCAGACATTATTAATTCCTCCTGCAGTGAAAGCTCTTTGATAACACAGTGCTGACACTCACTATGTATCCCCACCAGCACAAACACAAAGGTCACCACCTCCTGTCAATACTCAACAGCAAACATGTCCCACATGCCTCCCACATGCATGACAGCATTGATGGCCACTCAGGTGGAATCAAGGTCTGTGGAAAACATCAAAGGGGTGGTGCTTGCTGTGATGGTGGAGGCACAGGGCGTTGTGCAGTGGCTGTCCTGATCCCAGAAAGCAGGACTGAGGGCAGAGCCAGGGCAGGCTTCAAGCTCTGCAGTGACAGGGGTTTCCAGGCTTGAATGTCAATCTGCAGGAGTCAGAACATTCAGCAAATACACTCATTTCAATGATGTGTGGACACACATCCATCAGATCTGATTGTGAGATGATGCCTGCTTGTCTTGCAGGCAGTGAAGCAGCCTGGGCTCCTGGGCTCTGCTGACCCAAGCCTGTCTGTGACACACTAGGGAATTGGTGACTTCCGGGGCTTGTGGACCTCTGTTGTAGAGCTGTGAGATGGAGCCAAAGCTCTGGGTGAGACAGAGCTCTGGTGTCCAGGAGAAATCGACTTGAGCATGGATCCTTCATGTGGAAATGTCGGTGTGACCGTGGGAGGTATGGGAATGCTGACATGTTGGTGTGTGCTGGGGTCCTCATTGCTCCCATGGCTCTTGCTGCGTACACAGGAGCCTGCACTCCTGGTTCTCAGACTGGCTTTCCAGTCCTGTTCTTGTCTGCCTGGACTTCAGCCTGAAATATAACCTTTGAGGAATGTATTGATCATTTGGATCTGATAGGAAGGGAAGGGATGAGTCCCCAGAGAGTGTCGCTGGCTCCAGACAAGTGTTGTCTTCATACAGCTCCTGAAGAGAAAAAATTTTCATGGATATATGTGTGTAGGGAGGAAGATACAGGAAAGTGAAGAGGGCAAAGACAATTACCAGGGGCTTTTCACCATCTGACATGTTCTGAGATACACACTGGGGATCCCAGAGAAGGCTTTCTCCTCCCTTCTACCAAGGTTAAGCACTGCTGTTCTGGACGCCTCTGGGAAGAATCACTCCAGCTTTGCCGACAAGTGAAGTACCCAGCTACTGGTTTCCTCTATTTTTCAATCTGCCACTCAATTTGTACACCGAATATTTCCGTTTTGAGGTGGACAAAGCTGGAATACCAAGCAGGGCTTCATATCATATACTATGGGCATCCCAAACTGAAATTCACAGCATGAGTTGGAACCTGTTTCTTACAAAGTCTGGGATATAGGTAGCCAGCTGGGGATCTGGCTCTCATCTTCCTAGTCCTAAAGAGGTCCACACCAACTGCTTCTGCTCATGGGGAGGTACACCTACAAACTTACACACCTGTGCTCCTCTGACCCCAGCCAGATCTTCCAGATGCTCAGGTCAGGTTGCAGGGTTTCTTGCAGTGAACTGTATTTAAAAACTTAGTCTTCATCACAGCCAAGATGTTGCCTAAAATAAGAATACGGTTTATTACAGTGTCCATATTTTCATGCCTATTGCAACTAATTTAGTTGGTTTCTCAGAGAGCAAAAGCAGGTGTCCTGGCAGATGGGTACTTGGGGGAGATCTTCAAGCACCGGCCCAGCTTTCAGGCAGACGCAGGAGGTCTGCGCCAAGCCTGACAGAGTTCAAGAAGCATTTGGATAATGCTCTTTAGGATATGGTGTGATTCTTGGGGTGTCCTGTGCAGGGCCAAGAGTTGGACTCAATGGTCCTGATGGGTCCCTTCCAAGTCAGCATATCCTGTGATTCTATGATTCTAGGTCTGCCATTCCATACATTCCACACACAATACCCAATCAATCTTCCCAGAATGCATTATTTTCCTTGCTCTGCATTTTCTGTCACAGGAGAACACTGCCTTTTAGCTGGAGGGCTGGCTGTAGCTGCCTTTAAACTTCAGAGGGGTGGTTCTCTTCCTGGAAAGTGCCTGCAGCAACTCCACCCTCCGAGATGGCTTGATCCTATCTGCAGTCATTTAAGCAGACATTGAATGAGTAAAGACTCTTACACATCAACCACGTACTAAAAGACAGAGTCCAAGGAATGGTATTTTACTTCATCGCCAATTTCTTAAACTGCTGTTTCTGGCTTATCCTAGTCTGGGGACACATCCCTATCTCTTTGAAAGGAGTCAGGCACAAAGCTGTTACATTAGTGATTCATGCCCTCAGCTAACTCCACAGTCATGTCTAGATCCAAGAGTATTAATCTGGACTGTTTTTAACTGGCCAAGGCTATCCGAGACACCCCCTCTGACCAGAATTCCTTGAGAGATGAAGATATGGTGCTCATTACAGACCTGGATGCAGACAGTTTGCAGGTAAGGGCTATGATCTGTGATGCTGTGCTAAGAATTGGGCTGCTGTGTTAAGAGTTGGACTGAGCTCAAAAGTGCAAGTGCTGAGGGCAGAATGACAAAGGCTTTCTGTCTGCATCGATCATCCAATGTCAGGAGGAAACCAGTGGCAACTTTGCCCCTATTCAATGAGCTTGAACTGGTATCCAGAGCCATTTCTCACTGGACAGTCACAGCTCAAAACAGTTGGAGTCAATAAAGAGGTATAATTTTTGCTATCTGAGGAAAGCTGAGTAACTTCAATCCAGCTCCTCTGGGCAAGTGTGTACTACCACCACTAACATCTGCAGGTGATCCAGCTGGCTCTCCATACAGGTCAATTACTTGTAGAGGCTTGCAGCTTGAAACTCAAACTCACCTGGGACCCCCTCAGGGCTGGAGTGTTTTAGCAAGGACTCACTCTGGTTCACGTATCTAAATCTGTCAAAGGATGTTTTTGAAGCAGTACAGTGAGGTTGCATAAAGGTTGTGTGGCATCTCTTGCTGTACTGAAAGGTTATCTCAGCTGGAAAACTCTGACTTGGTGCATTTCCAATTTATACATTTCTGTGCAAGACATATAACAGTCCGCTAGATGAAGTCTAATTTGCTACACATCTTGGTACATTTTCAAGGAAGTTTGAGTTCAACATTAAGAGAGATTCTATCTGTTGTTATTATCACTGCATTCTGACTATGCAGACTGAGCACCAAAGAGACATTAAAACCAAATGATCATGATGTGGAAATGGAGCCAGTCATAGTTTAAGGTGGTATCAGCTGAATCAAGCAATTTGTGAAAGAGGCATGAAATCTGCTTAACATGCTATTGCTTCTTAGCAAACTGGGATTTGCTTTAATGCAGCAACTCAGTTCATCATGATAGTCAGTGGTGGAGAAAGCTGGGAGAATGTGAGGACAGACACATTAGCCTAGAAAGGTATTAAGATAAACCAATGAAACCAGACAAGGAGAATGGCAAACTAGGCAAGTGCAATGTGGAAACATGAACGGTTTGCACGGTCTCTAGGAGAATTATATTTACCAAATCTTGGTTATCTAATGCACATGGGCAGGGCACGTCTCTTATTTTGTGTCTGTACAGCAACTGGCTGAATGACACATAAATATCATTGATGATAATATTATATTAATAACTGCAAGCATAAAAGCAATTGAAGAGGAGGTCTTCATGCAAGAAATCCTTCACAACAGCAACATGTAAAGTTCAAAGCCTGTTGTTCACGAGGATGTAGGCAGCATCCAGAAGAATATATGGAAGCCGTGCACTGGTGTTATCTTAGCTGCAGAAAACTTGAAATGTGTACCACTAGGTTTCAATTTAAAAAGGAATAGGATCCCCATCTAGAATAGAAAGGAAACTATTATTTTTTCACTCACTTTAGGAAAAAAGAAAGAAAGAAAGAAAGAAAGAATAGAGAAAGAAAGAAAGAAAAAGAAAGAAAGAAAGAAAGATTACATTTTTCCTAGTAAAGGGAAATTTTGTAGTTCTGGATTGTGAATGTTAACACAGAATAATTTTAGTCCAGTAACGGACTTTAATGACCAGACAAATGCCAGGTAATTTTAATCATGTAAAAGTAAAGACAGAAAGTATCAGAAATATGACTATTTTTAATTATTTTCTTGGTTTTTTATGACATCATTTGTAGAGAGTGACTAGCTATCAAAGGATGTTTTGGAAACATCACAAAGGCAATATTCAAGCTCATCTGTTGCTCTGTAGCAGTAACAAGTGTGGTATATTTACTGTATAGATTTCCGAAAGTGGGAAAAGCTTTCCTGGGTTTTCAGTAGGTAAAGAATAGCAGTTGCCATGCATAAATTTGTCCAACCTCACTTGACAGAGCTTTTAAACTTCCAAAGTAATTCCTGCCTAAAAACTTATGGTTGGTGCCAAAAGGAGACAAAGACACAACTGAGGGGTTTGAGTCTTTAGGACTAAGGTTAAAAATTGAGAAACTTAACATTTATCACCCCCTCCTCCCAAAATCTTACATATCCACACAACAGCTTGCATCATTCTCAGATCGGCTGGTTTAAAAATAAAGAACACCAATCCATTTTAAATACAGCACTGGGTCTGTTTGCTTTCCCATGTAACAGGAGAAATAAAGTAGTGCCTGGGTGATTCTCTGAAGAAGTCTAGGAAGATGCTTTGTAAGAAAGGGGGCTAGATAATGGAATATCAGGCTGGTTACGTATGACTGCTACCAGGCAGACAGAGATATGATGTTTATGGCCAGAAATAGCCTGATTTCTTTTATACAAGAGCTTGAAAAATGTAGGTCCTGGATATTGTCATCTGAAAGGTGAACAAAATGGTGACAGCCAGCAGTGGCTATCACATAATCACTTAGATTGGAAAAGACTTCATTGAGTCCAACCCAGCACTGCCAAGTCCCCCACTAAACCATGTCCCCACGTGCCACATTTACACAGCTTTTAAATACCTCCAGGGATGGTGACTCCACCATTGTGGGCAGCCTGTTACAGTGCCTTACAACCCTCTGGGGTGATGTCAGCTGTACTGCCTGTACTGCCTAGTGTGTAACTCTAAAGTTTCTTGAGGCCTGTTAGCTGCTGTTCTCTCATGCTGGTTAGACATAACAAACCTCTCTAGGGTTTCCACTTCAAGGACACTAGGCCTCGAAATGCATAAAGTAAAAGCCTCTGAAGGGGGGCAAACTTGGGGTAATTACATCATTCAATGAAGTTATAATTGGACAATTAACCCTGATATGCAAATGAACCAAACTTATAAAAGTGTGAAGAACTTGTGACTTGTTCTCCATCTTGGGTGTAGCCTTTTGACTGCCTAGGGTGTACCTTTGAAGGCCCTTCAAATAAATACCTACCTTTATTCCGTTACTCTTGTTTTTAGGTGGCCACCCCAGGCATCAAGGGGAAGAAATTTTTCCTAATATCCAATCTAGATCTCCCCTGGCACAACTTGAGGCCATTTCCTCTTACACTATCTCTTGCTGTCTGGAAAAAAGACCAACCCCCACCTTGCTAGAGCCTCCTTCCAGGAAGCTGTGAAGAGTTTTTTTACTAGCTAATAAGTGTTAGCCCATGGATTTACACTTCAGCTGGAAATTAGGCTCTTAATTTTTAGATATTGTGGAGATGGGACCTTCTGACATGGTCTGTGTGTCCTTTACAGCCCCCCAGACCACTTCTCTGGAAGTGAAGGCATGTGGCAGTTCAAGGAGCCAGGTCCATGGTGAGCTTTGCCTCTGAGATGCAATGGCTTCATTCCCTGTGTGCTGTGTCAGATGCTTGATGCATGCAGAGATCATAAAAGAGATAAGTGACTTGCCAAAGGCATACTAGAGTCTGCAAGGCAACATGACTTTTATGCAATTAATTTGCTTCCAAACAACTAATAAACACTGGTAAATATTGGCCCAAAGACAGCAATAAAATAAACACTGTGAGTTGAACTGTAAATTTTTGACTAGTGTAATCCTGCAGGAAGATCACAGATGAAACTGGTGCCTGAAGTGGCTACCTGGAAACAGCGACTAGACAGAACTAAGGGAATAAAGGTGACATTTATTTGAAAGGCCTTCAAAGGTACACCCTGGGAAGCCCAGAGGCTACTTCCAAAATGGACCCCAAGATGGACAACAAGTCACGAGTTCTTCACACTTTTATAGATTTGGTCCATTTGCATATCAGCAGAAATTCACCAAATTAGAACTTTAGCTACTGATGTAAGTTCTCTAAGCTCAGCCCCCCCTTTCCCAAGATGTTGGTTTACACATTTCTGGGCCCAGCACAGCCTAGGTGTCCTTGGACAGCAAACCTAGAGACTTTGTTATGTCTGTCTTAACATGAGAGAGCAGCAGCAGCAGGCTGTAAGACACTTCAGAGTTTTACAGTAGGCAATAGAGAATAGAAAAGCTAAACCTCAAGGCATCACAACTGTTCACCGGCTAACGTCCCATGGACAATTTGGAAATGCCATATGATTCAGTGTGGAATGGTCTCTTGGAATGTATTGATCCACCCTTTTCCTCAAATGCATTTTTGTAGCAACTCCAAAACTCATCTTGTATCATGCAAACAAGAAAATAAGCACGGCCTGCCCAACTTTTCACTGCAGAACTGCTTTTGCTGAGTAACACCAGATCACTGTAGGGTAATGTAGTGAGGGAATCACACCCACAGTGTGATTTAATAATAAACACACTTTATTTGAAGACAGCTGTGGTAAGTTACGTGAGCTCCGCTCTCTGTGCATGCTGAGTCTTGTGGTGGAACAGCACACAGCCAACAGTTCTGTGGTCTGCTCCCTCCCTCCTGCAAACCCACCTTCTGGCTGCAAGCAGGGACTTGACTGCTTCAGGAATCTGGGTCCCATCCTGCAGCCCTGGAAGTTCATTCCCAAAAGTTTCTTTAGTTGTAGTAGTACAGAATGAAGCCTTTTTATTGCAAGGCAATTGCACTCATGGGCCTGGAGGTTAGACCTTTACCATATGCTGTTTTCTCCCACTGACTTTCTCTGAGCTGGAATATAGCATGGCATCTATGACATCTTAAGGTGTCCAGCCCATCTTTCACCCTTTGGTCCATCCAAACTGCTCTAGCTATCACTGGTCTTGGCTATAAGGACTCTAAACATAAAGCTTTTTTCCCTGCAATTCAGCAGTAAATTGAAACTGAAACAATTTAGCAGTAAATTCAGCAGACACCTGCAAGGTCAGAGTTCTGGACTAGAAAGCCGAGCCCAGGGGAGGTCCCACTGAGCCCAGCATGCCGCAGGCCACCCTCTCTGGCCGTGGAACAGAGCATGCAGAACCACACTGTCATCCCAGAACAGCTGGTTTCAGCAGCATAGTAGTAAATACAGTAGCCTCGAAGAAGCACTCAGTCCTCCTCAATTAGTTTTCCTATCATCCCCAAACCTTTCAGAGCCATTCAAGTCAGAAGGCCAGCAGCATTTCAGACTGGAACCGGACACTTGGAGTACATTGTGAGACACTTGAAGTATATTGATCTGCCCAGGAAGGCAAGATAAAATGGAGACCTTTGAAGCTGGCCAATGTGGCAGCTTCGCAGGACATGATTAATACAGTAAAGCTTCTGTTTGAGCATAAGAGAGCTGAAAAA
Organism: Falcunculus frontatus; assembly: GCA_013398115.1. Lineage (NCBI taxonomy): Eukaryota > Metazoa > Chordata > Aves > Passeriformes > Falcunculus > Falcunculus frontatus. Next base: position 534,555 of record VZRV01005707.1, on the reverse strand, counting down.
TAGGAACAAAGTCTGAAAACACATAAATACAGTAAAGCTTCTGTTTGAGCATAAGAGAGCTGAAAAATAGGAACAAAGTCTGAAAACACATAAATTGAGAAGCTGTTCGGGAACCAAGCTACGCAAACAGAGGATTTTTATTACCTCTGATTGCAAATACAAGGTAGAAATCGTTATGTTAATGGATGTGTGTTTGAAGATACAACCAGAAAGACTAAACAAGCAGAGAGAAATCGCAGAAGTGTTGGAAAAGCATGAACGAGGAAGAAAAGTATAGACTGCAGGCTGGAGAATGGCATAAGAAACACCAGCAGAGGTCCTGTTCCCTCAGGCACCCCAGTCCCTGTGTTGATCATTGGGTATTGTTTTAGCTTTTTTTTTTTTAATTTAAATTAGTGAAGAGAATTGTATTGCAGAATTACCTGACTATTCCTTGTCCTAGTGACATGAGACAGAAGTGGCAGCTTGCTTCAGGCTGCATTTGATATGTTCACCTGTTTCTTAGCAAAGAAAATTCTGCTAAGTGACGTATGATCAGGGACATCACTTTATTAGGGACCATAACGTTTTGGAGTTGGGGTACTTTGGTATGTTTATCAAATAATATTCAATCACTTGTATTGCCCTCATATATTTGGGTCCCCATGTCATTCAGGACATCACCCTTACCAGTCCCTGCTACCCCCAGCAACGGTGCTCCTGCAATTTTTATTACTAGGGCTCCAAAAGTACTCAAAAGCTGGAGATGGCTGTGGGGTGCATCAAGTCAACTTGGCCCCACCAAGCCACTTTTTAAGCTGATTTGGCCTTTCCCTGGGAGAAATCACAACCACCTTTCAGAGACTTTCCCACCTAGGGCAACACCTTAGAAAACAGGTTTCCTCTGAAACAAACAACAGTAGAAAAAACAGTCACTACTGTACATAAAAGCAGACATATAAAAATCCACATAGAACTCGGATGAAGGGAAAACATCCAACTTCATTAGATGAATTTTATTCTTTTCACAACTGAAAGTTGATCAGATGAGCTTGCCTAGAACAACCAGCAAGCAAACAGCCTTTGAGCTGCTCCAGCAGACCCCATCCCAGTCAGCAGCTTTCCTGCCAGCCTACCTGCGGCAGCTGCGTGCTGCTCAAGTACCTCTGAGGACTGAGACCTGCAGATAAATAGCTGTCCACAGCTGCTAGGAATGGAGTCCTCACTTAATGGTGCTTGAAGCTACCATCACCTAGAGTGGCCAAAACGTGATTTTTGGACATGTGGAGTTGTTTAGGCTTTTTGTTTTTAACTTAGTGTTTGTCATTTTACAGGTTTATACTGTTCTGGCAGGTTCACTTATTTGCACAGGGATTGAGGCCATTGCCTGTGATTTGTGGGGTGCACTGTGGGTTCCTCCCCCTCCCACACTCCCCACCACCTCCTCTGAGCACAGCACAGCTGGAGTTATGAACCCACACACCTTGGGGAAGGGCAGGCAACTGAGTCATGCCAGGAACTGGGTACTGCCACTCTAAGCAGGGCTGTCCCTGAGGTTTAAATGTTCCCCTTCCTTTGAGAGGGAAGTCATGCACCAACACCTCACCCCTGTGGCTGAGTTTTGGCCACTCTGCAGGAAAAAGTGACATTTCAGGAGGACAAGCAGAGCACTTACATAGAAGCCTGACACTGTAGCCCAGGATGAAGTAAGTTCCCTGAGGGAAGTGATGGGTTTCCAGAGTGACTTGTATCGATCTGCAACCGTCTGAAGATGGTCCACAGGACCAGGGAGCAATGAAGAGGGACTGGACCTGAAAGCAGTTACTTTAATATACCCTTTTTGTACCCTGTCTGTGGTTATAAAATGGAGAGGATACAGCATGTCCCCAAGAAGAGGTAATTTGTTTTGAGTAGCCGTTGCATAGCTGGAGGCAGGTCTGATGAAGGTGTTGACAAACACCAGGAGTCCTTTTCCACTTCTGAAAGTGGAACTTGTGCACTTGCACAAAACCACAGGGCTGAAGCTGAAACTAAGGGTAAGAAGCTCTGAGCTGTGCAGTGCAGGTCAGGCTGGGTGGTCTGCATCATTTGTCTAGCCTTCAAAACCTGTGGGCAACACTCGGGAGAAAGGTGGAATTAGGGTTTGTCCAGTTCATTGCACAAAAGCAATGATGATAATTGCACTGACACCCCAGTTTGCACTGGGAGAGCTGCCCAGTATTGCTTGTTATGAGAACCCACCTCAGGAGCCAGTTAATGCTGAACTGACCCACAGCAGGCTTACATGATGGCAGAGAGGTCGCGAATGGCCTTGTGCCCCAGGTTCCTTCATGACGTCTTTCCTTGTATCCACTGGATCAATTTTACCTGAAATGTTTGCTGCCCCTGAGCAGCGAGGAGGAGGCAGGAATGCTAAAGATAACTCTGTAAACAGAGAAGGCACAGAGGGGTCAGAGCCCAGGGGAAGGATCAATATGTTGTCTTAGCCAAAGGGATGAGTGAATTGTAACCATGCGCCAGGGAAGGTACTCCTGATGCCACCCAGTTTGGAGTGCAGCATTATTCATGCAGGGAGAGAAGTGAGCAGGAGGAAGAGTGGAGAAGCAGGGTTGGAGGGTCCTGGTCTCACTGATCAACTCCTGGGACTGGGAATCAAACAAAACAGCCATCTCTTGGCAGAGCAAGGATTTCAGGTTCCTCTCTCAGTTAACTGGGTACCAAGAGGTCCTGCTGTCTGATGCTCAGAAATGTTGTGTCCACCTGGGCTCCTCTTCATTGCAGGGGTCTCTGCATTGCACAGAGTCCGATCTCCAGAACTGTGTCCCCAGTCCAACTGCCTTTCCCAGACCTTGTTGAAAGCATTCCCAAAGTTTTCCTTCATAGCCTTTCCTCTTCCTGCAGCCCATCTCGCCTCTCCCTGGGGGCTCCACTCCTGACCAGTGCTTCTGCTCCTCCTAAAAGCCCCAGCTCTGATGGCAAGGGAAGGACAAGTGCCCCAGGACACTCACAATAGCCACTTCCCGGCTCATTCAGCCACCACTAATCCATAGCGAAATCATTGCTTTAATGCCAAAAGGGTCTGTGCTTTGCATTTTGTATTTAAGAACTTGATGAAATGTCAAGGCAACAAGTGGCTGATCCCCCCTGACTGGGCATGGACTTTCAGCTATGAAGTCATCATCACTGTCCTTGCTTCCAGATTTCCAGCTGTTTCTTCATTCTTTGCTCCCTCCTGCCGCTGCCACCCCATGCAACAACAAGGCAGATTTTCCATCAAGGATTTCTCCTGCGCATCTGTCAGGTCCTCCTTGCCCTGCTCCATTTGATTAATTGGCAAGGCATCAGCGCTTGTAGCAGCAAACATCACAACCACTGACGCAAGAACTTTGTTTATCAACCTTCAGCTCTGTAGTATGATACTGAATAAACAGTCTGGGCACAAAACTGGGTTAAGGCTCCTTTCAGATATCAAGATGCTGCTTTCCCTTCCAACATTAAACTCTGTGGGAGGGGGTCCACTAACACAATTCTGCTAGGTACACAGTCATGGGTGGTGGGAGAAGGGACTGTCTTGCTGGAGAAGTACTCAGAAAGGCTGTATCCATCAGCTCTCCAGCACTGGCTTGGAGAGTCACCCTGACATGCCTCTGTCAGGTTCTGCCTCTCCAGGCTCTGGTTCCCCAAAAGAGGAAGATCTTTCCCCAAAGCTTAGTCTTGCTTAGTTGAACTGGAAGCTCACTGGCTTGGGTACTGTGGGCTCTGGGCTCCCATGTGGCCAAAGAGCCTCAACACATTGTCACAACATCCTGCCCACTGAGCTGTGTGTGCAGGTTAATGCACGTGCTGGTGCCTACGCTTCTGCGAGTGTGTCTGGTCAGGAGCACCTCTCCTCCTATACCCCTTTCCCTCACCCCTTCTCCACCACATGTGGGAGGAGGGAGTGGGCAGAGAGCACCTCAGCCCTGAGACGACGTACCTGCATCATGGCTCACAGCATGGAAAGGTTGTGTGCCAGGACTAAAGGATGAAACCCTACTGGGGGGACTGTCAGAGGACATTTAGTGACTGCTTACCTAATCCTTAGCTCCCAGTTTGGGAGATGTTTTGTGCCTCATCAAGTGAGAAAAGTGTGCATTTGGGATCTGTCCATCACCCTCATGCAGCCAGAGAGCAAAAGACTTCATTCAGGAAGAAGGCACCTTCAAACATCTGGCATTGCTTCTCCAGAGGAGAATGAGAAAACACACGAATATTTTACATCAGGCATTTGTTTTATCAGTTGAAAATTGTGGGTCTTCCTCTGGTGGAAAAGGATCTCATGCAGGGGATTAAAACCAGTTGTACTGCTTTTAAAGTCATCTGGAGGCAAGTAAACCTCTACTTCAGGAAGGATTCAAGGTTGCCTATGCAGAAACCAAGAGGCCATGGATGGCAAAGAACTTTAAGAAAAACCAGCCCTCGGTAACACAAGAGATGTGGGGCTGTTTGCTTCCACAACAGTAGCAGCAGCCACGCTGCTCAGAGAGCATCCAGGTGATTCCAGCCCTGGGAAAATGGGGACGTTATAAGCTTCTGTGTAAAAGTAGCGTCTATCTTTGCTTCCCTTTTAACAAGATTAGTCTTGCTTTTCTTTCCCTCTTTCTTTTGCTGTCTGCTGGCCACCTCCGTGCTCTCCCACTAATGTGATTAGCGGTGCATGGGGACCATACTGGCAGCAACTGTCACAAAGATCTCTGCTTACTTGAGTGCACCTCTTTCCTCAATGAAACATCTTGTGTTTATGGTCACAGGGGGTATTGTTAACTCCTGGATTCAAATAGAAAGGGATATTTACGACCCTCCCATAAAACTTGATTCAGGGAGACATTTAGGAAAGAAAGGGACAGAAGACAGATGTGTTTCCTACCACAGATGCTGAGGAGGTTCAATTGTCCTGCATATGTAATGACTTTTTATGGTTCTTTACAAACGCTTTCCACACTGCTAGAAAGGTGCCTAAGTCAAATACGCATAGTTGCCTACAGAAGACAATTTAGTGACCATACAGGACACTGCAGCTTTATATCTTGTTAAATATATCAGAGATGGGCATAGCTACACGTACAACAGGAAGGGAAATCTCTGCCTGCACTGAGTCATGGCTGCCCTGCTGCCTTCCCCACTGAAGCTCTGCTTTCATTTAACATTTCCTGAGGCTTTCAGAGCATGTTTACTGTCATGCCCATATGGTTAACACTTACAGCACCTATTGATTTTTTTCTAAGTGAGGCACATTATCAGTGTTACGTTGACAGCTGCCGTTTGTGTCTTCCCAGAAGAGCAGAAAAAGAAGCCTAAGTCTTCCTAACTGTGCAAACAAATAAGTACTTGTAGGTGACAGGACCGGAAAGGTTGCCAGATTATAGGTCTGAAGGGAACAGATGACCAGTGACTAAAGCATAATTACAGGCAAGAGAGGAAAAGGAAGATGGCAAATTGCTATGTTATCCTAACAGCAGCCAGAGGATTCTTGGTTACACGATGCTTCTGCCTCAGGCTGGCTGGTTTTACTTTGTGGTGTGAGCTCCTGCAGGGTGACAAGAAGGTTAAGGTGAGTGTACAGGAGGAAATTTGTATCTCGGATGGTGAGATGAGCTTGTGAATATTTACAGCAGAGGAAGATCTGGCTGAAGCCACAGACTCCGGTTCCTCTGTGCTCCCGTGACAGAAACAAAGACATTTCCCAAGAAGTCTTATGCCAAAAAACGTTGTGCATAAAGTGGCTGTGCACTGAGATGCCTGCAGAGAAATGCAGCTCATCCCAGCTGCACCCACCATCCTCCCACTGTCATCCAAAGGATCAAGACTGTCACTGACTGAGGACAGAGTCCTCTGGTCTTGATGCAAACAGAAGAAATGGGAAAGATTGACAGCATGAGATCATCAAGGAGCTTGTGCACCTCCTTTTGTGCTCAAACACAAATAGTTCCAGCTGGCCTGGGGGTTTGCAGCATAACAGAGTTAAGGAGGGTTTCACTGGGACTGACTCACACTCTTACCAAGTTAGCTATGAACTTAAATCCCGAGCAGGACAGGCTCGAGTTGGAGTGGATGGGTAATTTCCAAATGTCCAGACAGAGTCCAGCTTGTTATAATTAAGAGCTGAATCGCCACTATGTGGGCAGTGTTATCAGGGTACCTGTACCTGCCAGACTGACTTCCTGCAGTGTGCAATTCTGCATGGCAACGTCTAACAAAGGGTTATGACCAGGTTCCCTGCATAGACAAGTAATTTCTAATGATTTTGTATCAGTGGATGCATCTTTGTCTAACAGTTGGGAATTACCAACGTCACTCCTGCATTCTCATGTCATGAGTGTCCATTTATTACCCTGGGAAAATATAACATTCCCAGATGGGGAAGTTTTCTTTGTCTGGTAAATAATTAATAATGAAACTACAAGCTGCCGCTTGTTCATATGCTCACACAACAAATATTTTCTTTGCTTGTGAATGAGCAAGGTGAAAACCTCATGGGATAGACAGCATGTCTGCAAAAGCCAAACCTCACTTGCTAGAAAAATCTGCTAAAATGACTGGGGAACAGCCAAGTTCAGTAAAGGCTGGAGTAAAAAAAAATGTTATGACTCACAGAAATCCCTGCTCAGGGGAAGGCAAGCTCAGCCACAGAACTCTAATCTCTCAGGAGAACTCAGGTATGCTCCATCCAGAGTTCCTCTGACATGGATAGTGGGCATCCACTGAGATTTATCTAACCATGCGAGTAGTGGAGGCAAGAGCAGAGGTTTGCAGTTCCCTTACCCCACGAAGCTGAAGTGAGACATCAGTGGAGCCTGGATAGAATGGGAAGGCACACTGCAGAGAGCATCAGACTCCTCCTGCCAGCAACACAGTGCTGCTTAATGTGACCTCTGTTAATGTTTAACTGCCTTGGGAGAAAATAAGGACTGGCATGGGTTTCTGGTTTCCAAGGATCTTGCATTATTTCCAGAACTGTAGGGTTTTACCTCATCCTCCAAAATGCTATATTTTCATTACCAGCTCTTCTTATCACATGCTTTGCAGGCCAGACCCTGCCATTAGGTCCTCTACCAGCTTTATTGACTTTTTAGGAACAAATCCCTTTATTTGAGAATATATTTCTCTATTTCCTTCCTTTTGATGTCAGCAGAAGTGCTACATTATAAAGTATCTACTGATAAGGAAATCCCCTGGCCACCAGCCCAGGAAACCTGACACTAGGGATACCAGTGACAGCAGCTTTGCATGCATCTGCTGGTTGTGCCTTTGCAATGGCTCCAAAGAGGGTACCACACAGGGCAGCACCGGGAAGAGATAGCAAAACTGGTCTGGAGCACATCAGCTCAAGCACTGAAAGCCATTGAAACCATGGTGTCTGTCTGAGTTTGATCATGGTCCCAGCCCCACACTGATGGAGCCCTTCCCACCAGCCACTCAAAGTCACTGGTGCTCTGCTTAGGTGAGTGGGTATGTGCTTTGATGATGCACACTGTAAGAGCAAGCTCTCAGTTGTTATCTTGCCCAGATTAGCCTTGTTTTAACTCATGTAGGTTTTTGAATCCCAGGTCTCTTCTGCCCTAGTGATTTGACTGGGCCCAGGAGGTGGCCTTGCATGTTGGGATGGGGCACAGCGCTGCCATAAAGGGGGAATTCTGTGAGCAGTGAGGAAATGAAGCCAGGAACGCTGAGAGTTCTTGGCCATAAAAAACATGCTGCAGGCTGTGTCTTGCTGGGCAATGTTAGTTCCCATGGTTTTTTTCCATTGTTGTTGTCATAAAACTTCAGTGAAATCACCTACAAGCTTCAGAAGTTGCATGCAGGAGGGGATGTAAGTGTAAAGCACATTGTTAGAGACTATAGAGACTCTTCTGCTTAAACTGGCTTGTACTGGTATGGCTTTGCTGGTCTCAGTGGGATGGTCATTGACTCAGACCCCAGGAATTAATTAATCATCATTTTCTTCCTTGTAAACAGATGACTCTGCTAAAAAAATGTTTGAAAAAGGGAGTCTGTGCTGGGCTCCAAAACCTTGCTGTTTCATCCCTCTCATTAGGGACAAGGCATCTATTTAGTAGGACTGTTTCATGTAGGAGGCAGAGCTGCAAGCTGGTGGCAAACCAATGGACCAAAGCACAGAAAACAAACAAACAAACTCAACCAACAGGCACTTTTACAAGGGCAACTGCAAACACTGCAACACATCACTGTGCACACGTACACGACTGGGCACCTTCTGAGTATGGCAAGTATGTAAATGTGCCTCTGAGTGAATGCTTAATGATTCATCTGACCCCCCTGCTTATCATTAGCTAACTGATGCAATCTGTCCTTCTGCCTGCCAACCATCCCCTAGCTGATGGTAGCTCTCCCTGTCCTGATGCCATCCCTCCCTGCCCCTCCTGGGCAGCACATGGCTCAGCAGGTGTTTGACACTGGAGCTGCAGAGAGCATTGGTCTGATGGGCACCCAGGTGGCACAGATGTGTGTGGTTTTGGATCATTGAAACACAGAACCTTAGAATGGCCTGGCTTGGAAGGAACCTTAAAAATCATCAGTTCCAACCCGCATGTCATCCATGAGATCAGATCACTCAAAGTGCCATCCAACTTGGCCTTGAGCACTTCCAGGGATGGCACAAAGAAAGACAGCAGGCAGTACTGAGGGGCAGCATGGACAATAGGAGAGATGCAAGAGAAAAAGGATGTGGTCCAGATGTGTTAATTACAGTTAAAATCTGTAAAGAGAGCTAGTTCTCTTAATGAGGAAAGAAGAATTCTCCAAAGAGCATGAGCTGAGCAACTCAGCCCTCTACTCCCCAAAATCTGCTACAGCAGGGGAAGGCTCTTTCCTCTGAGGCAGATGATGTATTTAAGACACCCATCAGAGGTGTGGCAGCTGCTTGCTATGGAGCAGAGCAACATCTTTTAGGTGAACAGGGAAAATGGAGGCCAAAGTAGAGAGCCAGAGGGCCTGATGAGTAAATCTGGTTGGTGACTTATCATCCAAGTTGGCTGTAGGTGGACTTATTAATAGGTATGAGGTAGAATAGTGAAAAGCATTTGGTTTTGCCAGTTTGATGCAGAGTGAAGAAGGGTTTTGTATTTTTCTCTTTACTGTGATGGAGATATGGAGACTTTTCAAATTAAACAGAAAACTGTTTTGTTTGGAGTCCTTTCCAGAAAGCACAGTGCATATTTGCCCAGCTTCCAGCAGCTGGGGGGTCTGGTGGACTACATCTTCACAGAGAGCTTTCTGTTTAAATTCATTCAGAATTAGGCCTTTAAATTAAATGTTGACCCTGACTAAGTGTCACAGCCAGCACTGTGAGACAGCTACAGTCTTTGGACCTGGCTCTAAAGTGATTAAAGTGACTTGACTGAACGGACTTGTCACTCCCAGGCTCACAATCGATTAACCATGACCGGAGTAACACCTTCAGATGAGAGGGTAAGGGAGAACCATGCACTGCTGAGGCCCTTGTTCTCTGTTTGTAACAGCCCAGTGAAAGGCTGGAATCCCCACTGGGGGATGCCAAGGGCTGGATGAACATGTAGCACAGCCTCTTGCCCCAGACTTTAGTATGCAGATTTATGAACATATAGCAAAATGTGGGTGAATTTTTCACCCACAAATGGCCAAAGGGAGCTGAGAGGATCTGGGAAGAGGAACACATAACAAAACAAACAAAGCAAAGTGTGACAGAGATCGACCATAATCAGGTAATAATTGTAGGGAATTCTTGTTTAAATTATAAGCCTACACAAAAGCATTTTTCTGTCTTTGATGACTGCATTGTCCTTTTTCTCCTTCCACACCCTTCCACACTCTGGTAGCTTATTACATCCACTCATGTCACCTTCATTTAATTAGGGATGTGTGAAACAACCAAAATGTTAATGCTGAGTTTCTGGCTGGGACTGGAGGTATGAACAAACCACTAAGTAGAAAATGTCCAAAACCTGTTATCTGATAGAAAGAAACCTTTCTGTGGGAACAACAAAAGCAAAATTTTGGCATTTACTTTCAAAAGAAAGGTAGCAATCAGAGGCTAATCCAAACAAGTAGATTGATCCCAAACAGATTACTTTGCTTTGGGGTGTTTTGTGGTTCAGACAGTGTTGGGGTTTTTTCCATTATGAGTCAAACCAAACTTTGTAGTTGGCACTTCCCCACAAAAATGGAGTTCAAGTCCTTTCCCCTCCCAGCACAGCTTAGTACAGTTTAGTCTGTCCTTACTTGCCCTGAGCTAGTCTGCTGCTGGTTCAGTGCAGACCAGGTGTGGTGGTCCCAGCTCAACATCTTCAGACAGCATCATGCCACATTTCCACAGGTACCTCCATCCTCATGCTATGAAAGCACCACTCCGATTGGCTACCATGCACGCCTCATCCATTTCAGGTGCTTGGAAGTGGTTTCTGCTCCTGGCACAAGGTGACAACCCTGTATTTTGTTTATGGGGAAATCTCATGGCGTAAGTAGAAGACCTGGGCTGGAGGGCTTTGTGGTTGGAACACAATCACTTTGCTCAGGGGTCCATCCCTGAGCAGCATGGATACAGCCTAAGGCATACAAACGATCTGTGTTTTGGCTTTGCTTTCAGCACACATATGGTCTCTCTCTACCCTGGGGAAAATGGCCTCACCTCTAGGTCTCCAGCAGTAGAATCCCTTCCTTCCCAGAAGTGCTAGGAGACCTGGACTATGCTTGGGAAGGGTAACATAAAAGCTATGGCAGCTACCTTATCTCCCACTTTATAAACTAAGTGTATGGAAATTACCCAAGGAAAAAAAAAAACCTGCAAAGTAACCTCATTATCCCTTTCTTTGTGGAGTTTACTGTAAACCAGCAGGCTTTGGATCTTAATTTGCTGGGAAGTGCAGTAATGTAATTAGCTAAACTGATAACAAGATGAGTTGTGTGAATTCTTCAGAGAAAAGGAGGAATGTGCTAGACAAAGAAAGAAGTAAAAGGAAGAAGAAGAAAAAATGCTTCCTTTGCCAAGAAACAATTTTTTTTCAATACGTTAATGATATTATGGAAGAATTTTGGTCAGAGAGAATGCCATGTACAAGTACTTTCTTTCTAGAAATTTCTACAATTTCTAGAATCTCTAAATGATTTTTAAGAAATAAAATTCATGCATATTTTGAAACAAAGTACTTTTATTTTTTAAACTTTTTTATTTTTCTAAGGAACATCTTCTCTGTCCTGAATTTTTCCTTGCTTGCCTACAACAGTTAAAAAAAAGTCTTGGGGACTTTTTTTTGGGGACCACCTCCCAACAAACACTTCCCACTGTCAATCCCGGATCAAGCTCTGCCTGCGCCTGGACCCCTGCACTGCCTGTGAGACACCATGGGCTCTTCCCAAACCCAAACTTTGTCAGAGATCCAAGCATCCTTTCTGCTTGGCGCTGCCATCTCTGTTTGCAAAAGCTTTGCTGAGCATCATACAAAGCTCTGGCGGTGTGAACCTCATGAGGCTCAGCCATGCACATCCCTGGGCGAGGGGCTGCCCGTGCCAGTCCTGGTGGCCAGCACAGACTTACGTGGGCTTGTGAAAGGAAGGATGGAACGAAGAACGGAATGAAGAACACGTTTCTCTTGTCACTAGATGGCCCTATCTCCTTTCACTAAACGCATATGGTTTTCTTTTTACAGCCCCAAATCTGCAGCCCTACAGCTGTGTGCTTTGCAGGGTCATCAGCCATATCTGGGAAGGAAAATCTCCAGGAGGTGGAAAAATTCACTCGGGCTTTTGCTGGTGGTTTTCATTATGTCCTTGGTAACTTCCCGGAGTAAAACGAATACTGTTGCAAGAAAACTCATGCTTCGAGATTTGTATGTAATGGTATCCTTGCAGAGAAGTTCTGTGATTTCCTCATCTCAGACTCCTCCAGCAGCTACGGTCTGCAGATTTAAACCAAAAAGGGAGGAATTTGAGTAGCTGCTGGGCATTTAACTCAGGTGTAGGCTGGTGGAGGGACAGGAACTTCTCTTCTTCAATCCTTTATTAGGTGGGAGACAAAGAGGGGCTGTTTTCCAGCACACTCCTGAGATGACACAAACTGGTGGGATGAGGCTTTCTACATTCCTTGTGCACCACCAGCCATCCCCGGGGTCACCTGGCCCCTGCCCAAGGGATGCTGCCCCCATGTCAGCAACTGCCATCCTGTCCCACACTCAGCCCCTGGGACCTGCTTCTGTGCTGCATCTTTTTGGAGGCTGTGGCTTCAAGGCACAAATTTACCTTCTGAAGATGCTCTTGTTCAGGCACAGGGAGCTCACTGCCACAGCCCATGCACAGCAGCCTGGAGGAAGGTCTGGGGCGATGGAGGCAGTGGGGGACAGCGTTGTAGGGAAGACATCCCATTTTTTGGCCCATGACAGTGGCAGGACACTTTTCTGGGATTTTGGCTTCTGTGAGGTGGAGCAGGCAGAGAGCTCTGCCTGTTGGAGCTGAGTGTTGGCATTTAAATGAGGGGACACTGAACCCCGACTGTGCAGTAGGCAGAGGACATGCACTAAAGCCCTGTGGACATCTGCTGCCCCAAACCCTTACACTGAAAGCCACAATTTCATGTTTTGAATGTCTCTAAGTAACTGAAAAGCTACTGGAGGTCTGACTCTGGACAAGCAAGCAGATCAGATTGTTCCTTCCCCCAGGAAAAATACTCTTATGTTGAAAAAAACCCCAATATATTCAGGGCTTTCACTGGCTGTATTGGCTTAAGGCTGAGTATTTTATGAATTGCCAGATCTCTCAAGTGCATTCAAGCAATGTTTGAAGCAAAATTCCTGCCTGGAAAAGGTTACTATCTGAGGATATAATCCAAAGCCATGAAAGACTGGGAGCATTTTTCTACCAATTTTGAAAGGATTTGGATCAGGCCCTGAGGGACTAGTCCGGCATATCTCCCTCATATCAGCAGCCTCTCTACTTTGAGGACACAACCCTTGTAATAACAACTATTTGCAGGGGTATTTGAAGGATAACAGCTTCAGCTGCACAAATGACACAAGACACAAGTGACCATGGTGGGAAAGGAAGGAAATTTGCTTATTTAGATAATTAACAGGCATTTGAGACAAGTGTTGCTGTCTAACACATTACTGTCAGACTAATAATTCTGTCTGATGAAGCAGCAATTATAACAATAGTTATGGTCCACTGAAACAACCATCTCTCCTAGCCACTGCTGACAGGAGAGGAGGAGTAAGACTGTGTTTCTCCTTCATCTGAGTGAACAGACCACGTGCCAGAGAAGCATACCATGGGGCCTGGATGGGAGAGGAAGGGCTCACTGAGCTACTGAGTGGCAGCTTCAGAGGATGCCTTGCTTTTATGGCCCCAGATAGCTGCAGGCATAAGTTTGGATCTGCAGTTTTGGTCAGACGGATAACCGCAGCCCTTATTGACCCACGTCACGTGAGGCCTCAAGAGGCCAGTGCTGCGAGCACAAATAGTTGTGGCTTATTAGGAAAAGAACTGTTTACAGAGCACACATAATGCTGGGTGTTATGTCCCTTCTGAAAACTGGATGTGCCGTGAGTCAGTATAACCCTATCAATCACAGAATGGGTCAGGCTGGAAGGGACCACAGTGGGTCACCCGGACCAAACTCCCTGCTCAAGCAGGGCCATCCCAGAGCACATGGCACAGGATTGTGTCCAGACAGTTCTTGAATATCTCCAATGAAGGAGACCTCACAACCTCTCTGGGCAACCTGTTCCAGTGTGTGGTCACTGCACAGTAAAGAATTTCTTCCTCATGTTCAGCTGAATTTACTGTGCCTCAGTTTCTGACCATTGCCTTCTGTCCTACTGCTTGGCACAATGTCCTTCCAGCTCCTTTCGAGAGCTGAGCTGGGAAACTGAGGAGTAACTCTACTCACTTCAGGGGACTACAGTGGTGAAAAGGAGAACCAGGGTCCTTTTGTTTTAACCCGGTCTTGTCTGACCCTGTGTAATGGCTGGGTGAGCCGAATGTATGGGTAAGCAAACCCTCCAGGGTGAATGCAGGAATAGGGTGAAGAGAGCTGTTTTCCAGAAGAGGTTCCCTCCATTATCTCACAGCCCATGGAGGGGTTGTGCCAAAGTCCTCCTTTCCTCCATCCTGCCCAGAAGGAGCTCATGGGGAACCAGCTTATGGAGTCAGGTTTTTCCCTTCTTTTCATGCAAGTCATGGGAGATTGGTAGAGATCCAGGACCCAGGCAGCAATATGAACTGACTGGCCTCAAACTGTGTAAGGAGCACCTGGGATTTGGCTCTAATTTTCTTTGTATGACATACAGAAAATTTTATTCAAACTAAGTGGGTCAGGATAGTCTATGGGGGGATTGATGGGCAGCAGGGAGCTCTGCGTGTTGCTCCCCACAACTCTGCTGTGCAACTTCACCATCGCTTACATCCCACGCTTCCCACAGATGGGAGGAAAAATCAAGTAATGCGGATTTCCTCTGTTTCTTCTCTTCAGGGAATAAGTCTATTGAGAAATGCATTAAAATCCGCTGTGCCTGAGATAGAAAAACATCACCTGACAAGAAAATGCTCTTATGGAAAACAAGTCTTTGATAGCTCTACATGCTTCTTGAATACAGGGAAAGCCAGTCAATAACATTCCTTGTGGCCTAAAAGCAGAAACATCTGTCAGAGGCGGCTTGCTGGGCTGAATATAGCAGCAGGAAAGCCCAACTGATTAACTCCATCCTCTTCCTAACATGTTTTTGTGGTTCCCAGAAATCCCTAGAAAGGGCTCCTGAGGACACTGGCACCATTACAAGCCAGCTATAATTCAGTAAACAGAGAGATGAAGAAAACATTATCCTGACTGCAGTTCACCTCTGGCATCCAGGTTGCATAATTCACATGTACTTTATCCTACTCTCCCTTAGCTGTGGGGCAGACTGGTGATTTAGGAAAAAAGGAAGAGCAAGCCCATACTTGATGAAGGAAAACAGAAAGTCACTGTTGTGAGGAGGAAAAGAGAGTTGGGGTCCATACAACCTTGCAAGTAGACTGGAGCAGGGAAAACTGGCAGAGAATATCAGAGCAGTAATACAGTAGACACAGGAAGTACTTCCAGTGTGCCTGGGCTGATCCTTAGTGCAACCACTCACCAGGGCCCTTCTCCCAACCCCTGCTCCTTTCATCCACATTTGTAGATTCACCTCTATAAAAAAATCTAAAATTACTTCTTTGCTATGTTTTGCTTCTGTCCTACCTTACATCTGATGGTTCACCATGCATAACTCAGGGACTTCTCCAAAAACGGCAGGAAGTTTCCTGACAACTCTTGCCAACTTCATCTTTCTACTCTGTAAAGTAGAAAGCCCTTATATTTTTTAGACACATGTCTGGTCTTGCTGCAGGATTGTTGAACCACTAATGCAGTCAGGGTCAAAAAACTTATTGGGACCAGCTCAGAACACATAAATAGTAGTTAGTGTCATTCTTAAGTCAGTCTCTCTGCATCTGACCTCAAGTGGACAGGCCAAGATACCTCCAGATATGGTGCCTCAAGCAAACAATATTCAGCTCGCAACACGTCTGTAGGAAAATGTAATCCTTCAGTTTCCAAAGATTCTCATGCAGGGGAATAATTTCTGCAATCACAGAGCTACTCTGGAAGCACATTTAAACATACTTATCTTCATTTTAGTACACATTGAAATAACTTCTGTGTAATGCTCATAAACATAAGAACTTTTGACTTCAATTGTGCTGCATAAAGAGAAGCAACTTACCTTGGAGATGAAGTAAATACCTCTATTTACAGCAGAAGGGTGGGGTGGGAAAATGAAACAGCCTTTGGTAGAAAATGATATGTGGCCCATTCACTCAGCAGTTCTTCAGAGGGATATGAGTATTCACAGCACTACGTGAAGCCTTTCCCTGATTGATACTTAATTCTGAGTAGATCCTGCTAGCTTAAAGAAATAGTTTCAATCAGAGTCTGAGGGATTTACTACCCTGTGGGGGTTTTATGTGTGTGTGAGGGAGTTCTGTGTTGTTTTTTTCTTGCGGGAACGAACTGCCTCTTTTTCTGAGTTTTTGCTCCCTTTCAGCTTACAGATTATTAAAATGTATCAGCTGCAATGTGGACCTTGCTCTGGAAATGTTTATCTTCAGATTTAATTTTTCTCAATTGCATATGTCTACCTCTTAGAAGGTTTACCTTTCACCTCCCACAGTGGAATATTATAACATCAAATCTGAAAGGCAACCCACTCTC
Organism: Falcunculus frontatus; assembly: GCA_013398115.1. Classification (NCBI taxonomy): domain Eukaryota; kingdom Metazoa; phylum Chordata; class Aves; order Passeriformes; genus Falcunculus; species Falcunculus frontatus. The sequence continues at coordinate 518,321 of VZRV01005707.1, read as the reverse complement.
TTTCTAGCTCTCCTAGAGGACTCTTCAAAATCCTTCCTCTCACTAGTCAAGTCAGAAGACATCAAAAATACAACATAACGGGAATCCTTCTGGCCTTGAGTCACCCACTATTTATATATTTCCAAAACTAGATTAAAATTCCCAGAGGACTCTGCTGAAATCTCAAAATGGCATTGCATAGCACGAAACCCAGTGTGATGAATATTTGTTCTCTGTCTAGCCAGCAGCAACATTTCCAAAGTTTTCTTCCTTGCATGCTATTTCCTCACCCGTTTTAGGGACGCCTGAGGCAAATATCATGTTTTCAGAAGAAAGGAAAAAAATTGTTGTCAAAAAGGAATATTTATAACTCCTTTTTTAACTTTCAGGTTTGCTTTTTATTGCAATTCCCAGACCAAAAAACCCACAAACAACCAAAACCACAGCAACGTTTTCTTTTACGTATTTTGGTTAGTATTTGTTAGAAGCTGAGATTTTTTCAGACTGACTACCCTACCAAAAAGAAGCTGATTTCTTGCCCTTGCTTTGTTTGACAGGTTCAGCCCTCCCCTTAATCCTGCTACAGATGAGTGAGATAAGAGACATCCCCGGGGCCATGGGGATCTGCTCCTGGCCGGCATCAACTCCTCGCTCTGCCCAGCAGCTTCCCTCCCCGCAGTGTGCTGTGCATTGCCATTAGGTTCCCCATCCTTTGGCATTCCTGCCACCTCACTTCATGCATCCCTTTCCTCTTCCAGTCCTCATAGACTGGATTCCTGACCTTTATTCCCCATCTTTCTTCCCTCAGTTCCTCAGCCTGCTCCAAGCACCGCCATCTGCTCAGGCTTTACAGCTCTGAGGACACAAACAAGGAAGAAGGATTGGGAATTTTTTCTCCACAGGATGGTTCCCTTGTCACATCATATTCCAGCTTTCTTACCCTGTTCCTCACACTCACTCTGTGGGAAGAATTGCAGCAGATGGAGGATGTCACCTAAAATAAAGCTCGTGTGACAATTCAAATAGAGCAAAACAGAGTAGATGATGTCATCATAGAATCATTTAGGTTGGAAAAGACCTTTAAGGTCATTGAGTCCAACCATTAATTCAGCACTGCCAAGTCCACCACTAAACCATGTCCCCAGGTCCCACACCTGCACGTCTTTTAAATACCTTCAGGGATGGTGACTCAACACCTCCCTGGGCAACCTGTTACAATGCCTGACAACCCTTTCCTGAAGAATTTTTTCCTTACATAGATTCTAACCTCCCATGGCACAACCTGAGGCCATTTTTTCTGGTCCTGTCACCTGTTACCTGGGAGAAGAGACCTACCCCCACTTGGCCTGGGGACACAGCAGGACCACAGGCCAGGGTGACAGGCCATCTGCCATGTCACAAACAACCCAGGCTGAAAACACCTGAATTTTGGGGCAGGTGCCATTGGGGCAAAAGCCATGAAATGCTTCTCAGGGAGGCAGCAGAGCCGCTATGTCTCTAAAACCACAGGAGGGTTGTTCTGTGTGGGCAGGGACACAGAATTAAGACGTGTGGATCTCTGCATGACTGGATCTCCTCTGCCTTGTGCTGGATTCTGCACCAGGGACAGGGCAACCCTGGATGTTTGTACAGTCTGAGGAATGAGATGCTGGAAAGCAGTGCCATGAAACAGGATCAGGGGGTCCTGGTCTACGGCAAGCTGAACATGAGTCAGCGGTGCCCTGGCAGCCAGGGGGGCTAGGCGTGTCCTGGGGGGCATCAGGCACAGCATCGCCAGCCGGGCAAGGGAGGGGATTGTCCCGCTCTGCTCTGTTCTGGGCCAGCCTCACCTCGAGTGCTGGGGGCAGTTTTGGATGATGCAATGTAAGAAAGACATTAAGTTGTTAGAGAGCATCCAAAGGAGGGCACAAGGATGGTGAAGGGTCTGGAGGGGAAGCTGTACGAGGAGCTGCTGTTCAGCCATTGGTCTGTTCAGCCTGGAAGAGACTGCGGGGAGAGCTCACTGCAGTCCGAAACTTCCTCCTGAGGGGAAGAGGAGGGACAGACACCGATCTCTTCTCTCTGGTGACCAGTGACAGGACCCGAGGGAATGGCCTTGAAGTTGTGTCAGGGGAGGTTTAGATTGGATATTAGCAAAAAGGTTCTTCACCCAGGGGGTGTTTGGGCACTGGAACAGGCTCCCCAGGGGAGTGGTCACTGCACCAAGCCTGCCAGAGTTCAAGAAGCGTTTGGACAATACTCTCAGGTACATAGTGTGACTCTTGGGGATGGTCCTGTGCAGGGCCAGGAGATGGACTCGACGATCCTCGTGGGTCCCTTCGAAGTCAGGATACGCTGTGTTTCTGTGTGGAGGCTCCGCGCATGCAGCAACAAGAGAGCTCAGCGTGTGTCGCTCGGGACGGGGCCCCGCACCTCCCACAGCGCCCCTCAGGGCCCGACCCCCGCGCGGGCCCGCCTCACTGCGCACGCGCCGCCACCGCCCCGCCCGCCCGCTCGGTCACGTGCCCTCCGGCATGGCTGGCGCGCAGAGGGACGGCGGCGGGAGCGGTGACGGGAACGGGAGCGTTCTCCTCGTCCGCCCGTACATCTGCTCCTTCCCCGACTGCGACGCCACCTTCAACAAGGCCTGGCGGCTGTCCGCCCACCTCTGCCGGCACACGGGCGAGGTGAGCCGCGCCAGCTGGGAAGGGGGGGTCTGTGTGACTGAGGTGTGGCCGCCGCGCTGGGACCCCGCGTGGGACCGGGCAGGCCGCTTCTCCTCCTCGGGCGTGCGGGAACACGGCGGCGGCTGCGGGTTGTGTCCGGGGCCGGGTGCGGCCGGGGCATCCCGCTGACAGCGGCCTCCCGGGAGCGGCCGAGCCCCCGTGGGGGTGGGTTTGCCCCCTGGAACAGCTCCTCTCTTTCAGAGGCCGTATGTTTGCGATTATGAAGGCTGCGGCAAAGGGTTCACGAGAGACTTCCACCGCGCCCGACACCTCCTCACGCACACCGGGGAAAAGCCTTTCGAGTAAGGCCCAAGTTTTTACTTCTTAAGCTGGAGTGCGGTTGTCCGTAAGGAAAGGGAGTTAAAACAGGGCGGTGGTATAGGGCATGCATGCCTAGCTTTGGTGTCCTGGGCACTGCCATAATAACAGTTTGCACACAGGGTGGGATCAAACCCCCTGTCTGGCAGTGATCTGTAACAGATACTGAAGGGAATGGGCAGATCTCCCCCAAGAATACATTATTAAAAGGCTAACTTAGTTTCTGGCTTTTAGTGTCTTCAAAGCAAACTTCTGTATTTGAGTTGTGAGTTTCAGTAATTCTTCTGTGTGTTCCTCTAGTACAGTGATTTCTGTATCTGCCTAGGGAACAAATCACTGTTTGACAGCAGTAATAAAAACCACAGTTTGTTTACAGGTGCACAGCTGATGGGTGCAATCAGAAATTTGGAACAAAATCAAACATGAAGAAGCACATTGAGCGCAAGCATCAAAATCAGCAAAAGCAATATGTGGTGAGTAATGACCTTTGTACTGTACAGTGGAGGCTAAACAAGCTCCTTTTTGTGTATCTGGTGAAATATTTCAGCTTGTTATTATGTGGTACTTATGTAAGTTCAAATACCATGACTGGAATTTCAGCAAACACTTGAACTGAGCTGTCATTATTTGGCCTTTAATGATAACTTAATTTCCTCAACAGTGTGACTTTGAAGGCTGTAACAAGTCTTTCAAGAAGCATCAACAACTTAAAGTTCATCAGTGTCACCACACCAATGAACCTCCCTTCAAGTAGGTGGATAATTTTAATACTGAACTTTGCCGATTCCATTTAAACACTGTAGATGAAAATAGGTGCCCTTTCTCAGCCTTTTCACTGATGTGACAGTAAAAAAAAAGATAAATCAATTTGTTGTCAGGACTGCAAGTATATTTCTTGTATTAGTCTTTTTCTCAGTGATCCGTTTTGAGCAACAGTCTTGGTGCTCTGTAACTTCAGCATTCCAGCAATTCCAGCATTTGTATTAAAAAACCCACAACATCCTCCCCCCTCGCCAGTTTTTAGTTCATAGTTTGAAATACAAGCATAAGAGCTTGCACAGTAACGAAAAATGCAGCTACCTTTATTTCCCAGTAAAAAGCAGTGACTTGGCTGACATTGAAGTGAGTAGTACCTAGAAAAAGAGGAGAGACTTGGACATCAATCTTGGAAGCTGTGCATTGCAACACCATTTAGGTAACACATCACTATAGATCTGCTGAAAGCAAAATTCAGTCTTGTATTTCTTACACGTGGGTCACACTTGAAATGAGTGTTCATTCCAGTTAAGTGAAATGCACTACTATGGTTGGATGACAGACAAAAATAGTCAGTGCTCTGCTGTTGCTCTGGCTGCTGGTTCTGTGCAAGCCGCTTAAACCTTCCACTTTCTGTCCTTCTTTTATGTTTGAAGAGCCTGCTGAGTAGGGATGATAGAAGGCTTGACTCTTTAGCTAAAGCTCAACTTGCTGTATACTGTATGCTGAAATCATAGTATAGTTCTAAGTCTCAAAGGCATCCAAGAAGGCATCTCTTAAAAAATATTATGGAATTTACTTTTACGAAGTGGGGGGACACACTGATCTCTAGGCAAAGGGAACCTTGGATTATTTTGTTCATTTTAATTATTCTTGACATAAAGAACAAAAAATACGCAGATACAGTGAAAGAAATGAAACCACTGTATTTTGTACCTAGATGTAATAAAGAAGGATGTGGAAAGTGCTTCTCTACTCCAAGTCGGCTAAAGCGGCACGAGAAAATACATGAAGGTAAAACTGTTTTTCCTTCCTGCTTAAGTTACATTTCAGCAAAGGAAAAAGGACTGTTTCCAGTGCAGAGTATGCACGGATGCATGACAGATGTGAAAGCGTTCTGGGCCTAGCAATCCAGACAGACAAGACAAGAACACCCTTTTTGAGTAGTGAAGTGGGATACAACTGCAGGGCATTGCAGTGTTCAGTTACGGTGTGTTTGTGGCAGGCTGAACAGAGCTCAGGATTCCTTATTTCTTCTCCTGAGGTGCTTCCTTGTTAATAATCCATCTTTTGGAGATGGGCTGATGGTTAGGACATTAGCCTAGACCTCCAGAGCTTAGTATCAGTTGCTAGTTCTGCCACAAATTTCCTATGGAGCCTTGGCAGAACCATGTGTATTTTTAGTTATTAATGAACCTATGTGAGACATTTTTAAGTGAAATCATCATGATGTGGCCATGTATGTTTGAGCTAATCCTGCTACACTCCTATCCATTCTTTCATTGACAGATAACCAGCTGTCTAGTGATAGGAAAAAACCAAAACCAAACCAACCCAACCCAGCAGACTAGGAAGAGTACCCAGAAAGCTGTGATTTGTACTCTGATTTCCTTTTTTTAAGACAAGGACTTGTTCATAGTTATCTGAGCATTCCAGTCCTGGGATTTAAATAGTGTTGACTTTCTGTGGTTCCTGCCTGCTTGACAGAATGGTAGAGTCTCTTTAGACTCTGGAATATTACTGTATGCTCAGTATTTTTTTTTTAATATTCAGGACAAATATTTATATAGAAGTAATATGTATTATTAGTTATTTTCATCTATTTCAGAGAAAGTGTATGAGTGTGAGGAAGTAGCTTTACTGAAGCAAGGAGAGAGTTTCACAAAATCATGTAGGTCAGAAAGGATCTCTAGAGGTCCAGCTCCCTGCTGAAGGTGGGGCCAGTTAGACCAGGTTGTTGAGGACTGCATCCAGTGGTGTTGAATGTTTCCAGGGCTAGGGCTTCCACAGCCTCTCTGGACAATTGGTGTCAGTGATACAAGGTTTCTTACTAAAAACTGTTAGGATTTTCTCTTGTTCTAATTTGTGTTGATTGTTGTCTCTTATCCCATTCCTGTGCAGTATGGGAGGAGACAAGCAATAACTGGCTTTTAATTTTCAAACACTGAAAGGGGAGTTCCCCTTTGTAAAACTGGACTGTGTTTGCCAGACCCTTTGTGATTGTAAACATCTGTTCTGTCCAACAGGCTATGCATGCAGGAAGGAAAACTGCTCATATATCGGAAAAACTTGGACAGAGCTTCTGAAACATAATAAAGTCAGTCATACAGGTAAATTCCAAATGCTTTAGTAAACTTATGATACAAATAGGAAACCAACTGCTAATCTGGAGTTCTTGCTGAACTCATTTAATCAACTTGTCATTCTGTCCCAGCTTGTCTACTAACTTAATGGGTGAAATGGCTGTCACTCCAGACCTTTGATGAAAATGCTGCTCAATATACTAACATAGCTTTGTGATTCAGTTAATAAAAAATGTAGGATTTCAGATCTGGATAATTCATACTGCATTACCCTCCTGAAGTCTCTAAGTTCCTTGCATTTCATGTTGATTTTAGCATTGTTCTAGTGGACTACTAGGGTTTGATTCTGAGCTTCTGTAAGAAATTGTTAATTTGTACTCTGCCTTTCTTTCTCCCACTCAGAGCCAATAGTTTGCAGTGAGTGTAACAAAACTTTTAAACGGAAAGATTACCTCAAGCAGCATCAAAAGACACACGCTGTGGAGAGGGAAGTCTGCCGCTGCCCCAGAGAAGGATGTGGCAGAACGTACACAACTTTATTTAACCTTCAAAGCCATATCCTCTCTTTTCATGAGGAGAAAAAACCATTCTCTTGCGATTACCCAGGCTGTGGAAAAGTGTTTGCAATGAAGGTATGTAAATTTTTAACTGTTCTTATCTGAATCACATAATCTGAAATTATAAACTTGACTCCTTTTTTTCTTTTCCCCCTGCTCTTTGTAACTGTAGCAGAGCCTAGCAAGGCATGCAGTTGTACATGATCCTGAAAAGAGAAAGCTGAACTTGAAAGTAAGTTACACTCTTGGAAAAGTCTTCTCAAACCTACCCTGTCACTGCAGAGGAGGGTAAACATGACCTGTTTCAGAATGTGACTTGAAGCAGGAAAACAATATCTAGTTAATTTGTGAGATCCTTAATTTATGAAGCTCCTTTAGCTAATGCAGTCCTGGCCTGGACATTGATTTCTTCCTTCCCCACCACAACAGTAGTCTTTGCCCCACAGATATGTAAAGTTTACTAATTCTGATCTATTTCTGCCAGGCAAAGCGTTCTCGGCCCAAGAGGAGCTTAGCCTCTCGTCTCAGTGGCTACATTCCTCCTAAAACGCAGCCAGGAAAGGATGAGGTTGTGACAGAAAGCAAGACAGTGGATAAGCTCGTGGAAAATGGAATACCAGCTGTTGAAATTCGGACTCTGTAGCAAAGGTTAACCGAGACAACGTTCTTCATGGAATGACCAATGCAAAACTCAACAATAACTTTATCTAAAGATAATATTTTTATTTTATTTTTTAATAAATTAATATCGTTCACACCGCTTCAGAAAGTCACTGATGCAACTCATTTGACTTCAGATCATTTTCATCTTTTTTTACTGTATTGTTTTTCTTGATTTCCATCTTCTGGTGTTCTTTCAACTCTTTGTCAGACATGTGCCTCAAAATACAGGTACTCACTCCTTCTGTAGCAACTTTTGGCTTGGAAAGATAAGTGGCTTTCTCAGACATAGTCTCCAAAATTTGATCAAAAAGCATGAGCTAAAAGGGAGGAGAAAAATGGAACTAAATGAATGCATAAATACAGGCAGAAAAAGATTTCAAGCCGCTCTGCAATAACATGATCTCCTGCTTAGTTTAGCTATTAGTTGAAACAAGCTAGTCCTGGTTTGAGTACTTCACCTTTTCCTTTCTTAACTGTTCTTTACTCATAAGCAGGTTTAGGCAAGTCACTAGAGGGGGATTCAGCCATTTCCTAACACTAATTCACTACAGACATTATAAGGAAAAAAAGTCTTGCATGGAATATTTATAAAAAATCCATTCGTGCAAATGACAGTGAAGTCTCAAGGCCCTGCAATTAAACTGGTAAGTTGCCATCAGCTCCCTAACATTTTTAGAGATGTTCGCTTTGCCAGTCTTGGAACACCATTCCAGTGTTTTTCACATAGGAATGGACAACTAACCGAGCCAAAGTTGCACAAAGGCAGCTCCAGAAGAACAGTTGGTGAAATAATCCAGCTAAAATACAGACAAAAGCTTTTAAACCACACTTTTTAAAGTTCTCAGTGGGTGAGCTGGCTAAAGCCATAGATAACAAAATTTCACCGGCCCCATTAATAAGGTGGTGCTGCATAGGAGTAGGAACTGCTTAGACTCTGCTGTCCAAGCCAGTATTGCAGCTGGATTCTTAAGGAAGCATGGTGTTTGAATTGTCTCTCTGGGCCTACTTCTCTACGCCAGTGTTTGAACAGGAGCAGCTTAAGGCAGGCAACCATGACTTGCATGGGACCCAGATGTTCACTGAGATAGTAAAAATGGTGGCAGTACTGAATAGGGAAGATCAATACAGCTGCAGCTATTTAATGACATTGACTGGTCCAACCTTCAGGAGTGCACTTACCGTGTCTGTACTGCTACCTTTTGCTTGCCGGATGGTAACCTTAACATGGTGTTTCTTTTCAATCCACTGTGCTATCTGTTTAGTCTTGGTCTCTAAGTCGTTCTTGGCAATAGCTGAAGAAAAGGTTAACTCCTTCTGAACCACCCCTGTTTAAAACAGAACTGAAACTGTGTTGTCTTAACATTTGACAAACCTGTACTAGTTGCTCTCTCTTATCAGCTTAAGGTGCTTTGTCTGCTTGACTCCCTCCTCCTGTGCTGCTTTCTCAGAGCACCCCAATCTCATTGTCTCAGCATGCACCACTCACACCTTAGAGGGTGCCTACTTGATACTATCAGACTCACTGCCATAACTGGGAGACTTGGGTGCATGTTTGAGGCACACAGGGAAATCTCTGCAGGGTCAGAAGGCTTAAGGTATTTTTAATTACAGTCTTGTTCGTATGATCCACAATGTAGGTCTAATGAACAGGTAAGCATTGGATCTGGAATTAAAGACTTAGTGTGCAAATTCCTGTGTTCTGCACATAGGACAGCTGAAGGTAAAAGCTTTGATGTTAGATAGCTCTTCATCTCAAGCCCATTTTATTGAATGGTGAAGTGCAATATTCAACTTGGAAGTACAACAATGCCTTGTAATATATTTGAACTATCTACAGTCTCTTCCTTCTTGAAGTTTTTCTAAAGTAGTTACCATCTGAATAATATTTTTGTGGTTTCTTTAATAGAGCAACTTATTACCACAATAATGCTCTCCTCTAAAATCTGAACTCCACCCAAAGCACAGTTATCTAGCCTGAGGATAAGAGAGGACACAAGGTCACACGCCTTTTCCAAAACCTTTGCCAAACACGGTTTGTTAAACTGCTAGAGCAGGCTGTCTTAAGAAAAAAAACAAACTGAAAAGTGTTCAATATTGAAAAAGTTTTCTCTTACTCTGTACAAGAAAGGGCTCCAGACTTCTGCTGCTAGAAAGACAATCAGGAAGAGAGTGTTTCATGACTACTGGTGACAAACTATGTAATTATATTGGTGTATCTGGTCCTGAGTTTGTAAAAACTGCCTGTCACTCTATGCCTTAGTAAAAGAATAGAAATTCAGCGAGTGTCATGGAACCAGAGCCTAGTTATATTCACTCAAATAAAGGTATTTTTTTTTAAAGTCAACAGATGCCAAAATAGCAAATCCTGAGAGGACAATAGAAGGCTTCTCTGGAAGACTGGACTAATCCAAAATTTTATTTTCACCACTGCAAATCCTTAATGGCGTGGACTGCAGTGACATTGCTTTGGATTTACACAAATACAAGTAAGAGGATTTAATCTGCTGAAACCACTTTTAATGCAGCATTTTTCAAAGTCCTCAGTGTTGTAATGTTTACGATGTACATACCTGGCTTTGGACTTGCTTTTTTCTTCTCTGCACGTTTAAGCTGTTCTTCGTGAATCTGCTGCCCAGTCATTAGTTTGTAAACTGGAGGTTCTACGTTCTCACGAAGCAGAACTAGTTTCAGGCCATGTTGATCCATAAGTCTGAGTGCCTCTGCTCGGTGCATGTTTCCTAAGCTCTCTCCATCCTGGTTGATTATGTGCAAAATACGATAGGGAATTCTCCGCCCGACACTTCCAAATGCTGCTTTCCTTTTTGGTTGTGCATGAGATTTTTCATCTGTACAAAATGGTTGAGTAACCCCAAACACAGGTGACTTCCTAGGGTCAGGTACCACTATCCAGAATGGAGAAAAGAGCCACTTTTGTGCTGTCTGTGTCAGAAGAGCACCAAAGAACCTTTTTGCATATCTGTTCTCGTTTCTGGTTGCTTGACATAAATGTTTCACTGTGCACATGGCAGTCATTCTGAGGAAGAAGGAAAAAACAAGTTACCCCATCAGTCAGATTCTTCTAGTTATATAAGAAAGACTTGACTCCAGGTCAGTAAACCCTAGTGTTTATAACTACTCTTTTAAAATGATACATGGTGTTACTATACAGAATGAGCAATCAACAGTCATTTTACAGTAACAAAGGGATTTAACCCAGAGAGAAAATCTGACAAATGAGCAAAATTTATGAGTTGATGTTACCTTCAGTATCTTAATATCTGAGCCTGAACTCCTTTAAAGGATCCAATACTTCTAGTTCCTTTCTTCTCACTTTCAAATTTAAATTTAAATAAATTGTTACAGGCATCTATCCTGACAGGGTACTCACAAAGCTATAAACTTTCAAACAAGCTTCAAAATATACCCGTGCTTGAAGACTAGTGAAACTCATCTTTGAGACATTTCATCCATTGGATTTTTTTTCCCCATTCTTCCCTGGTTCATGAAATCCCCCTGGCAATTTTGATGCAGCTGACCATTACTTGCATTTTGTTCAGACCTTCAGAAATCGTCCGTTTTCTAGCAGCTGCAAAAAACTTTAGAAATAAAGAGCAAACTGTGAGTGTTCTCTGCAGGTTTTGTATTCTATGTTTAAAAGGGAGCAATGGCAGGAAAAGCCAAGGATGATGCAGGAAACCAAACACGTGTCATACCAGAGGAGCTGGCAAGAGTGTGACCTCTTTTGCCCAGGAAGAAATGTGACTCCACTCTATAAATACATGCATGCATACACATATACATACATACATACATGACATTCTGTAAACATGTATCCATGTGCACACATACACATGGAAAAGGTGTAAAGCATCAGCAAGGATAAAGAGCTGTTTATAACTCTAAGCAGTGTTGGCACAGGAACAAGTAAAATGACCTGCCTGTGAATAAACTTAGTCTGAAAAGGGGACTGTCTGGAGCCAGAGATGGACTTCATACCTCAGCAGTAGGGACAAAGTCCATGTAAACTGCTTGAAGAAGGAGCCGGATGAGTTTGTGAACAGGGCAGTTGGTTAACAGCTATGGGCTACAGCTGGATCCAGAACTCAAGCTAGCCACAGGACACAGAAGAGAAGTAACAGGATATCCACAGCAGCCTAAAACCAGCTGGCAGAGCTACTGTCCCGTCCTGCCCCAGGCTCTGCCTCTGCCCAGTCCAGACCCCTGTGAAAACAGCTTTTTGTCTGGCTGTGACAACAGCCCTACGACTGAAACGCACTGCCAACACCCAAGTATCTTTCTGCATCATCAGTGCAGCTACACAAAAGCCACGATGTCCTTATTTTTTAAATGGTTTCATAAGCCAGCTCTGGATCATGCACTGCAGACTTGGTCTGCACTCCGGGCATCACTGCTGCATTATTAAATGATATAATTAAATTTATCTTCCATTCAGAGGAGCCTGGCTTGCCCTTTGAGAGCTACTAATTTATAAAACTAAGCAGCAGTATCTCCGCAATGGAAGAGGAGCTTATTTTAAGGAAACGTTGATCTTGCTCTGCTAAACACGATGTTGCCTTTATTCTCCTTCATTCTCTGTTGCTACTTAAATCTAGTAAATCCAGCCTTAGCTGTCTGAAAGAAAATAATCCTTTTTTAGGGAAGGGTTTTTCGTCGCGTAACCCGGCAGGTACGTGTGTTTCGCGTCGTGCATTTCGGCCGTCTTTGTGTTGGTAAGGACGGCTGACGTCGCTGGGTGGGAGCTCTAAGGAGCGGGCAGCTACTGGGCATACTGGGAACCGCAGGGACAGCGGGAGCAGCCGTGGTTCCCGTGCTGGGCGGCCGTCACGGGAGGTGGGCTGCATCCCGTGGGAGACGGCCTGCTTCCCGCGGGTGTCCGTCCTACAAACAGGGAAGAAGGGCTGTGCGTGGGGGTGTGACCGTGCCCTGTCGTGCCCGCGTTCCCGGCTGTGCGTGTCGCGGAGGTCACTGCGCGTGCCCGTGTGCATGACCCGCGGCTCCCTGTGACCCTCTCTTACCTGCCGGCCTGGCCGGGCCGGGCCGGGCCAAGCTGGGCCAAGCCGAGCCGCCGGCCCGCCGCAGCAGCCGAGGGACCGGCCCGAGCCGCCGGGAAGTTACGGAACGCCTCGCCTGCCCCCCTTCCTCTTCCTTCTCCTCCTCTTCCTCTTCCTCCTCGCGCTCCTCCGCCTCCTGCCCCCGCCCCGCGCGTGCCCGCGGGCGTGAGCGCGCCTCTGCCGGTGCGCGCCCATGTGAGCGCGCGTGGTGGGTGCGGGATGCGAGCGGGGTCCGTGTGTGCCTGTGGCCCGCTCCCCGTGTGCCTGTATGCTCCCGCATCTCCAGGCCGACACACGTGGCGTGCCCGGTTCTGTGTGTGCGGTTGTTGGGAGCTGTTGTATCCCTGCATGGCTCTGTGGATTCCCGGTGTGCCTTTGCTGTGCTGCGGTGGGTGTAGGGACCACAGCTGGGACAGGGTCCGCACTGTGCCCACGGGCCATCCCAGCAGGGCTCTTTGTTGCTGTGTGCGGGGATTATGTGGGTGCTGAGTGCTTTGTGTGTGTGTGTTGAGGCACAGAATCGTAGAATTTGGGTTTGGGTTGGAAAGGAGTTTTAAAGCTCATCTACTCAAATCCCCCTGCAATAAGCAGGAGAGCAGGAACATCTTCCGCACGATCAGGTTGCTCAGAGCCCTGTCTGTCCTGACCTTGAGTGTTTCCTGGTATGGGGCATCCACCACCACTCTGGGCAAACTGTGACAGTGTTTTGCCACCTTCCTTGTAAAAAACTTCTTCCTTACCTCTAGTCTAGATCTATCCTCTTTTAGTTTAAAACCATAACCCCTTCTCCTATCACTACAGGCCCTGCCAGAAAGTCTGTTCCCATCTTTCTTACAGGCCCCTTTAGGCACTGGAAGGATGCTGTGAGGTCTCCCCGCAGCCGTCTCTTCTCCAGACTGAGCAGCCCCAGTTCTCTCAGCCTGTCTCCATAGCAGAGGTGCTCCAGCCCTCAGAGCATCTTTGTGTCCCTCCTCTGGACTCGCTCCAGCAGGTCCATGTCCTTCCTGTGCTGGTGACCCCAGAGCTGGATGCAGCACAGCACCGGGCTGTGTAACACAGTAACTCTGTCCCTGTCCCCAGCCGCGGGGCTGCGGGCCGGGCTGTGCGTGCGGGGTGCGGGCAGTGCACGGCGGAGCTGAGTCTGCAGGGGTCAGCAGCGTGTGCGGCTCTGCAGCTGCGTGACTCAGTCCGAAAGCGTCTCGGATGCTTGGATTTGTTACCTTCTTTGGTAGGAGGCTCTGCCTTGGGTTTGTGATCACGCTCCTCCATCCAGTTTGGAGACAGAAACCTTTGAAAGAGAAGCTGAAATTCATGTGCAAGCGTCATGTCCCCAAGCTGTAAGGAACACGCTAAGGCAGTCAGCCACTGAACAGCATGGGAGTTTGCTGTTCCTCTCTTGCTCTGGAGACCCTGAGGTGTGCTGAGGACCTCTTTCCGTAGCACTGGGGTTCATGTCTATCGAGGGATGCTGTTTAGCCAGCCGGGCAGGAGCTGGAACAACATTCAGACTGAAAGTGTGCTTGTGTTCAGAATTTAGTACAAAATGGAGCTATGGGAAGGAGCTGAGAGGAAGGCCTTGTCTGCTGTCCTTCCTGCTTGAAAACAATCAGAACTTTTTAGCTTACTGCTTTAGGCCACAGCTAAGTGAGCCCTCTTTCCTGACCCCTTTTCTGTCCAGGAAGAAGAAATGCAATGTAAATCTGATCTTTATATTTTTGGGTTGAAAGCGTTCTGTTCTTAACTGGAGTCTTAGAATGGTTTCATTTCATGTGCTTGCTGGTTTTGTTTTGTCATTGTGGTACACACATGTAAAAACAGGTCTGTCATTGCTTCGTGCTCTCCATCTTCACAGAAGACATGATGTGGTAATTGTTTGCAAACCCAGAAAACTTTACTAAATCAGTTCACAATCTGAAGTTCATTCATATCACCTTATCCTCATTAAAACTCCTTGCCTGCAGTAATGAATTTGGAAAAATGCCAGTAACAGAATTAGCCAAGTAGATGGTGAGCTGTGTGAAGAGCCTGAATGACAGCTGTAGCTTCTTCTATTATATGCAAATAGAGTCAGGTTTTTCCATCCTGCTCTTTTGTGCTTTTTTTTTTATTTCACTCAGGTTTTATGCCTTTAAAGTTGTAAGCTCTTTGGGAGCAGGGATTACCATCACTTACATCAGTAGAATGCCTAAGAAAAACGGATCTCAGTTTGATGCTATTGAAACATAAGTTATTGAAATTCTACAGTATCCAATTACGGAGAGTGAAATATTCCACAATAAGAAAAGGCAAGACAAAAAATGTTTTTACTGCTCTTTTCATGGACTGGAAATCAAGTGTGGAATTTGAATAAGCATGAAGGGAACTTTTGGCAGAGCTGAAGCCTGGAGAGAGATTTTATTCATCATCAGCTCTGCAATATGCATTAGAAGAGAGCTTGTCAGCAGCCCTGCTTGCAGTTAGCTACTATTGCCACTCTGAGAACCATCCCCATAAGACAGATAATTTTCAGCGGTGTTAGTAGCAGCAATAAAGCTAATAATCCTCTTCACTGTGTTAAAAACTACCTGCATGAAAGCAAGGTACTTCAGAGCATACAGCTCACATTCCTTCTCTCTCCCTGTTATTTAATTCTGTTGAGTTTAAACCTGATGCTTGTTTTACTTCATGCCTTTCTAATCAAATTTAGTGTGCCAAGAAGTAGTGCAGCCTTATGCTGTTTGTCCTCAATTAACTCGATCTTTCTGAGGGTTCAGTGTACTCTTTCTCCTTGTTCTTTGTCTCATGTCTGTTTGCACTGTAATTGTCCTGGGGCCGTGTTTTTATATGTATCTGCCACAGTGAGACTACAGTCTTAATTATTTGAAAGACACTATCATAATAAGTGCAGTTAATAATAACTTTCTTCCTTCTACTTTGCCTGATGGGCATCATCCTCTGCCCACCCCGGCAATACACTCAGTCGTTTGTTTGCTTTTTAATTCCTAAATCTTCATCTGCCTTTTTTTTTCTTTTTTTTTTTTTTAAATTTGACATTTACTCACAAAGTTGTTTTCACTTCGTTATTTTTTGTGCCATATTAAGGCCTGTTCTGCTAGACCTTGTGCCAAACACTAGACATTTCATTACCCAGATACTTTTAAATGTAAATATATGAGAAGAAGAAAGGATGGGTGGATAGAGAGATTTCTTGTCCTCGTAGATGAGCAGTGCAGTGATCTGTGTGAATGTTATTAATGTTAGTAATTACTGTGAGGCTCAAGATGCTACTGAGAAGCTTCTTCCACATTAACAACTGATGTATAGGGGATGGTTTCAATGTTCCCTGAGGATGTTGGAAACTGGTTCCAGGCCTTCTGTGTTTTACGCTTAATTTCAAAATCAAAGAATCACAGAATCATCAAAGTTGGAAGAGACCTTCAAGATCATCTAGTTCAGCCATCAATTCAGCACCAGCACAGTCCTCCCTAAAATCTCCCCGCAAAGCTATTCATTATGGGTACAGAGAGCAGTTTGTGATGCCCAGCAGAGTGAGGATGCCCTCAGCTGGATGACAATGTGTTCACTTGGAGACCCAAGGCTGTAGTTTACTGTCATTCAAACTTCATCACTCATTTTGTGGGAGCAGGAAGGAAGCTGCTGAAGTGCCTTACACTTGCAAGGAGCTCTTACCTGCTGGCTCTGGGTGGAGGACTGGTCTTTCCTTGGTCCACACTGAATATCTTGCTGCTTCCTAAGCTGGAGCTGTACTTATGAAAATCTGGTCACAAAAACTTCAAGTGCCAAACAAGATCATCAGGAATTTATTACTGCTATTGTGGGGTTTATGCAATGCCTGGGACCCTTGGACATGGAGCAGTAGCTGTGGGTGGGACAGCAGGTTTTTTCAGTCTTATTACTAAATCTGTGATTAGTCTCCTACACACTCGTGCTTACAAAAGTACTGAGCATCTCGAGGGCTGCTTACCCTGTGCACCTCTGTTTTCCTGTTTTTTCTGTATAATTCCCTCCTTCTCGGAGCATTTCAGCGGGGAAGCTTTGGGCAAGACGTGGAGAGAGTCTCTTACTCCTCCCCACTCCCCACTCCTGCTGGCAGCTGGCATGGCCCCCCTCCACCTTCCTGCTGGTTATAATCGTGGCTGTGTGTTTCTGCAGACCCCTGGTTCAGAACAGGGCCGTAGCCTCCTCTTTACACTCCTTAGTATTCCTTTTCCCGTTAGTGTTTATAAAAGACTTTCGCACATAACTTGGATGAAAAACTCTCTTGTGCTGAGCTGAGCATTGCCATATGGCAGAGAACACGTCAGAGTAAACATGTATTTAAAGGACACAGAAATTCTGGGTGTGTAGTAGGTCCAGATTTCTGGGTCTGCAGTAGCTCATTTACTCCTTTTCCATCCACAGCTTTTGAAAGTTGCTTCCCACACAAACTTCTCTATTTTTATTCTAGCAAGAGACAGCAAACAATTAAAGCAAACCCAAAAATTTTGTTGCAGTGAGTGGTGAATGGTCACTGCTAACTGATGCCCTGCACAGAATATACAAGTATAGTTGAAACAGATGAAGTTTTGTTTGATTTCTGAGATCTGCCCCTGTTGTGGGAATTAAAACAAATCTTTTGAAGATGCATGCTCTGCCATTAAATTGCTTGGGCTGAATTACTGAATCCAGGCAAAGAACCAATTTTGCTCCCTGAAAAGCAAGGCTGACTGAATTTATTAAAATGTTAATCATAGAGCAAGCCTGTGGGTCCCTGGGGCGAGATGCAATTAGAGTTAAAACTTCAGAGTATAGAAAGTTTTTTAACTGTCTAGTTTTACATCTTGACTGTAGGGAGAGGAGTTTCCACTGTACATTGAAGACATTGTTCTACAGCCTTTGCAAGTTGTTGGGTTCAGCTGCGAAGATTTTAAAAGCTGCTTTTGTTGGCAGCCTAGGACACATCCGTGACCTTATTAAAGTGGAAGTGAAAGCTCTCTTCTTTTTTTTTTTCCCTTTTTTTTTTTTGCAACAGTAAATCTACTAATTTTACAGTCAGTTGAACAGCAATAGATTAATTTGTTTAAAGTCTGCATTCACAAAGAAAATGTGAACTTCGCTGCCTTGAATACCCGAAACTACAGTGCGATATTTAAAGGGTAGAAACTATTACAACTTGCCCTAGAATGGTCCAAGCAGTTCCCTGTCACCTGCTTCTCAGCACAGGTGCTGACCTCCCTGTCTATTCTATCCCTCCTGACAGACTAGCAGCCAGGCTGGGGCTTTGTGTGCAACAGAGAGCGCTTTTCCAATGACTGGGCCAGTTTTCTTCAGCAACCACAGGAAGCAGAATAAAGAAAAGGTTAAGGGCCACCACAAGGGTCAGAATGGGTTAAATTTAGTTAACATCAGAGGTTATAGCTTTTAACAAGAGCATGAAGGAAACTTATTCGAAGATGCAATTTGTTTCTTCTTTGTCAACCATTATTTTTTTTTACTCTATTGATAGTGACAGCTTAACAAAGTTTTTATACGCCAGGGTTTTCATCCTTTAGAGGATAAAGAACTGTGATGCAAAAAAGAGATGCAGGTGGAAGACTTTATAAAGCCTCCATGATTTTCAAATTGAGGGTTGAAAGTAGGCTCCCTGCGTGGCTAAGTCAAAAATAATTTGTAAATGTTAAAAAAAATACACATTATGGACAGAGGAACTGCTTTTTTTTTTCTTTTCTCCCGTGTAGCTTGCCAAGAGTAGTGTTTTATTGGAAGCCTTACAATCTGCCTGATTCTGTATGTATTTTTTTCCAAGGTAATCTTATTTTCTTTTTTATCACCCTATAAAGATGATCAAAGTCAAATGCCTTTAACAACAGTCTTCATCATCTCCCTTCAAGATATATCAGTCTATAATGTATGATGCTGGGGTTTTTGTGGTTTTTTTTCCCAATTTAGTGAAGAAGCAGAAACTAGAAAATGCACCCAGTGTAGCTGCAGTGTTAGGTTCTCAGTCAAATTCTTGGAATGCAAAATGAGGAAAGTTTAAATCTTTCTGAAAATTATTAAAGAAAAATAATTTTTAAAAGGTTCGGTAGTGTTTTTCACATTTTTGTACACAAGAGATCATCTTCTGCCAATAATTTTTTCATCAAAATTAATTAATAAAATCACTCTTTTTTTTTATTGTTTTATCCTGATACAAAGTAAAGAACTGAAATCAAAATTTAATTAAGTCTGACAACAATTCATAAGTACAAAAAATGTATTTTGGTAGGTTTCTTTTTTTCTTTTTTCTTTTTAACATGTTTTCCTCAAGGGGGAAAAAAAAAAGCTAACGTGATCATCCTGTCTCCCTGTCCATCTGTCTCTCTGCAAGCTCTCTCAGCATTTTTAATTGCTTGGACACTTCAGCCCAATTTGGCAAAGAAATAGGAGCCTCAAAGATATTGTACATTTATAATAAGTATATGTATTTCTGACAAGTTTTGTAACAATGGTGGTGAGGCCTTCAAATTGGTATCTTGTTCTGGCAGAAGAGTTCACCTAGATGACCAGACTCTGTGTGTGTGTGGGCTGCCCAGGTAACACACAGGTATTACCAAACCTGATTGTGGCCCTTCAGTACTTAAAGGGGTAGCCCTCTTTAAGGAAAAAAGGAAATTAACTTTTTACACTGGCAGATAGAGACAGGACATAGGGAATAGTTTTAAATGAAAAGAGGAGACATTTAGAGTAGTTATTAGAAAGAATTTTTTTGCTCAAGAGGGTAGTGGGGCACTGGAACAGGTTGCTCAGAGGAATTGTGGATACCCCATCCCTGGAAGTGTTCAAGACCAGGTTGGATGGGGCCCTGAGCAGCACAATGCAGTGGATGACATCCCTACCTTTGGCAGGGCTATTGGGACTAAATGATCTTTAAAGTCCCTTCCAACACAAACCATAGAATTGTAGTTCTATGATGCCATGATCATCTACAGTCCACGGTGTCTTTTGCCTTGCCAGCTGCTCAGGGGCTGCATAGGTGGTGTGTAAGGCTGAGGGGAATTCTGAGATGGGAGAAGGAGCCAGAGCATTTTGATGGCAATGGAGAAATGTAGGGAACATGCTGGAGTGATTTGGATCTATAATTCCGGTATTTGATATTGCAGGTCTGTTGTAGAAGATAAGAAGACTGGAAACTGATGACACAAGCCCCAACAATTCAAGTATCAGTTATTTCAGTGCTCGTTTGCTCACAGGAGGAATTTCATCTGCTTTGTGGTGTCATTGCTATCAGTGTGACGAAGGCTTGAAACTTGCAATTCACTTGCTGTTAACTCAGGCTAGTGGTGGGTTTCCAGCTGCATAAGTGAGAGCTGGTTTTGCTCTCCAGAGAGTTGGATTAGGCCGTTTGGTGCAAGTGATCACTTTGACTTTTCTGAGAGGGTTCTGTTTGGAATCAGTAGCATGAACTCTTTTGTTGGTGTAGAATTAACCCTTCCCTAAAGGACAGCTAGCACATCTAGAGAAAGTCTGTGCAGATCATTCATAGAGGCATTTGCACTGGTATGGTGTACAGGCAAGTGTATGGACTCTTGACAGGCTGAGGACTAAAGAAGGGGAACAGGGAGCTGGAGAAATACAGGGCCTTCTCTGTCCCCAAAGATGGGGGAAATGGCACAATCCGGCCCAACCAGTTGAACACTGAGTACTCCCCTCTCTTTGATCCACACAGGGGCAGCCTCTGCTGAGGAAGTGACTTCGAAAGGCCTAACTGCAGTGAAAAACAAACGAGAAAAAGTATGGATCTCCACAGCCCAGACAGACTGGCCTGGAAAAACACAACAGAAACTCCCACTTACTATTCTGCTCACAAGCTGCCACCAAAACTCAGTTGTGAGGAGAATAAGAGCATTTTTTTAAAAATGTAAAACTGTCTTTTTTTTTTCCCCTTCTTCTTCTTCTGAGCTGCTCTTATGGGCTTTAAAGCATTAATTTCAAAAGCTTCACAAAAGCAGCGGGCATCAAACAGTCCAGGCTGAGTGGAAGCTTGGGGAGGAGAATGGCGAAGTAAGTTGCGAGGGTGATGGCAGCAGACACGGAAGCAAGGTTATTTGTTTGTTACAAGTCAGTGATCATAGCTTGCTTTTAATGATGGAGCAGCAGAGAAGGAGAGTTAGAGCAGCCTGAAGAGCCCTGGGTTCACACAGCCTGAAGTTCAGCTACATCTTTTGTCTCATGCTTCTGTTGTCTGGGTGATTCTTGGATTGGGAGTCAGGAGATGTGAGTTTTGACAGCAGTGCTGACGTGCTCTGTGACCTTGAACAAGTCTGTTCATCCCCGTGCTTCTCCTCTCATCTTTTTGCTCACTTAGAATCTCTCTCCTTTTTTCCTTGCAGTGTCTTTCCCCAATTATACATCTGGACCATGGCTATCAGAATGCAGCTGTACTCTAAGGTTAGGCACTGCTATTGTCTGAGTGAACCATAAAGAAATACTGCTCTGAGCACTTCACTAGGACTCTCCTGTTATCTCAGGGCCTCACTGACAACCTTAATAAAATAAAAGTCCTTCAAAAGTCTGAGTGTTCCTGCCTACTACCCAACTGCCTGCTTTTTCTGTACCATCTTGAACAAGAAAAAACATCAGTTCTGATCCCTGGGTTGTCAGAAAATAATGATTTATAGTATTTCATATTTCCTGATTAATTTTTGTTCCTGAAATCTCAGCAGTAACTTCAGTACTTCACTGCACCTAATTTTCTTCAAAGTGAATTATAAACCAGCATGCTGCTATGTATCTTACCTATTTTTATAGGTTTTCCTTAATTTTGCTCTTTTGTGGAGGTGCAGTTCATGTACCTGAGACTAGGGACAAAGCCTCCTTCAGAATTAATAACACTGTACCTCTGAAATCGACTCTATTTTATCCCCATAAGGATGGGGTCCGGTGCCAGGATAACTTGCTCTGCAATGTGATCTCAGCAAAATTGAGTATGTTCTTTAAGGTTCAAGTTCAAGGCAAGTTCAAGGCAAGTTCAACTTGCCTTGTATATGCTCCTCTACCTGGTCCACGATGTCATCATCATATAAATAAACCCTACTGTGCTCTTGGGAAAAAAATTACATTCTTCAGCAACAAAGCATGCATACCAATAATCCATATCTGCCCTTGCATCTCCTTCTGTTCCGACCAGAATTCAGACTGGATTTTTCCATGAGATCAGTAAGGAAACTCATCATCCAGAGTTTTGTGTTTCACATTTTCCTACAACGTGGTGTCTTTTTTCTTTATATCAGGTGTGCTCTCAGACAGCATCTACAACGAAACTTTCACAGCTGTGTCAGCTTTCAGCATCCTTTGTAAATTGTGTGATCCCAGAGTCTGGACAGTTGTGGTTCCAGATCCTACAGTGCATTACCTCGTGTTTAACTTTGATAGTCTCCCTCCCCCTTCCCTTTTGCCCTCCCTCCACATGATATAGGATTATAAGAACAAATTTTTGGCTTCAGGAGAAATGGCTGTCAAAGGCAATTTATTGTGATAGAAGTGCAGAATTGGAGAATAATTCAGGTTAGAAGGGACCTCAGGGGGGTCATCTGCTCCAATGGTATACTAAGAATTTTGGACTATAACCTCAACTTGGGTGAAAAAAACCCCCTTACTTATCTGTGAATCAGTTCAGGAATCATCAGGACTTGAGTGATTCTACGATGCTACCCTTTTACATTCTAATGAAGGGTGGACACCTTTATGTATACATTTTCTTAGAAGCAATTACAGTCCTACAATCTCAGTCCACTTCAATGTAAGAAAATAATCTGTATTTGAATAGAACATTGAAAACTTGTTAATAATTTTAAAGCACTTTAGTTGTGCTGAGATATCTTTGCCTTCCAAGCAGTTTATGTATTTATTTGGATTCATATGCCACTGATGCTTTCGTGTATCAGACCATAAGTTATTTACATAAATTAAACATGGATGATGGAGCCACAGAAATGAGTCATAATTTTTTCTTTAAAGAACAGCAGGAGGTAATTGTTTTTATAAGGAATTCAGAACCCAGCTCTGCATCGGAACGTATAATTGTACTCAGAAATCAAACAGATTATTCCCATATTCAGCTAAGATCAAGTAACCATCAAACACAGATGGCTTTAGAAGGACTGAGCTGAATTTACGCACGTTGTAAAGGCTCACATACATTTATTCTGTTTAAATTTGTAGAAGGGAAATCATTCAGCAAAATACGCTAATAAGAAGTTCTGTAAGTATTACTGACCACAACACTATCTTAAAAAAAAGTTGAATTTATTGATCTGCAGCTGTATATAGTGTTCCCCTATGTTCAGTGTAGTATAAATTTAGTGTCTGGCCCTAACAAGTAAGGGCATGAACATACTTAGAGAAACTGAAGTTTCTTGTTTGTCTGCTTATTTACAAGGAAATAGAGCAACAGAGCTGGAATTATTTTTTTAATATGCAAATCTCATTAATCTGAACCAGCATGTTTCAACATGTTTCTGAAAAAGATAAGAGTTCTTGTTAGCTATTTCATGTCTGGTTAAAAATAAAGTGGGAGAAATCACAGTATCTTTTCTGAAATGGCCAAAAAAGGGAAAAAGTTAAAAGCAAGCCTAGAAACCGGGCCAGTTGGTGCTTTATTTAGTGGTTCTTTTTCCATTAGCTCACCCTGCTTTTGTAAACTTTGGAGAGGAATGCTGTGTTATAACAGTAGCATTTGCTTTGCTTTTACAGTTCCATATGCAGATAATGAAAAACAACTGTAATTTGTGAGCTTGAAGTATAATTAACTGATGCCTTAAAAGGTAAAGAGTTTCTTCTAATTATGTCAAAAAAACCCAGTCATGAGCCAAGCAAAGTGATTTATGTAGTTAAGTAAATGTATCAAATGTCTGAATAAATATATGGAGGCTGTCCCACTGTTTTTTATTTTGTTTTAATTGTATTAATTGTAGATCCTTTGGTGTATTTCTGATAAAATTATATATTGTATATAATATAGCATTTCATTGGAGCCAAAGGCTTTGCTCAAGAGGAGCCAAAGGCGCGTTCAAGTTTTCACTCTACCAGCTTCCTATCAAAATCTGTGATCTCTCATCGCTCCAGGCTGGGTATGTGAACCTAGTTTTCCACGTTCCCATGCAGTCTTCCCCAGCTGTTCACAAGAAACAGAAAAAGCATAGAGAATTTCCAAATTTGGATGTATTCAGTGAAATTAAATAATTAGCTTTTGGTTGGCAATCAGTATATTTTTGTACAGTGGACAAAGCTACTGATCTTTTCCTCTCAAACAAATTTTGTCAAAGTGTAGAGCCAGATTATTTGATATGGAAATGCCCTGAGGTTCTTCATACCTTCATTGCCCTCTGCAGGCTGGGTTTTCTAGCTGAACTAAATTTCATGAAGTACACCAATTACTAATTTTAGTAAATTGTGCCTCAGTAGTTAAGCTGAGCTCTGAAAAGAATAGAAATAGAAATAGAAATAGAAATAGAAATAGAATAGAATAGAATAGAATAGAATAGAATAGAATAGAATAGAATAGAATAGAATAGAATAGAATAGAATAGAATAGAATAGAATAGAATAGAATAGAATAGAATAGAATAGAATAGAATAGAATAGAATAGAATAGAATAGAATAGAATAGAATAGAATAGAATAGAATAGAATAGAATAGAATAGAATAGAATAGAATAGAATAGAATAGAATAGAATAGAATAGAATAGAATAGAATAGAATAGAATAGAATAGAATAGAATAGAATAGAATAGAATAGAATAGAATAGAATAGAATAGAATAGAATAGAATAGAATAGAATAGAATAGAATAGAATAGAATAGAATAGAATAGAATAGAATAGAATAGAATAGAATAGAATAGAATAGAATAGAATAGAATAGAATAGAATAGAATAGAATAGAATAGAATAGAATAGAATAGAATAGAATAGAATAGAATAGAATAGAATAGAATAGAATAGAATAGAATAGAATAGAATAGAATAGAATAGAATAGAATAGAATAGAATAGAATAGAATAGAATAGAATAGAATAGAATAGAATAGAATAGAATAGAATAGAATAGAATAGAATAGAATAGAATAGAATAGAATAGAATAGAATAGAATAGAATAGAATAGAATAATTTCAGTTGGAAGGGACCTACAGCAAACATCCAGTCCAAGTGCCTGACCTCTTCAGGGCTGACCAAAAGTTAAAGAATATTATTAGGGGCATTGTCCAAATGCCTCTTGATTACTGGCAGGCTTGGGGCATCAGCCACCTCCCTAGGAAACCTGTTCCAGTGTTTGACCACCCTGTGGTGAGTCAACCCACTCAGCTCAAAGGATCCCCACTCTGAGTTTCTCTGAATATTCAGAATAGCATATCCCCATGGAAATGTGCTTTGTTTGGGACACACTTCACTGGGACAGAAGTGGGACAATGTTCCACAGACAGGAGACATCCTTTCAATAAAAAAAAAGAAAAGCTGTTCAGTTTTAACTTGAAGTTTTCCATAAAAACAGTTTCAGTGGAAAATTTTTGGACAAGCCCTAGATAATAGCTGCTCACGAAGTTTGCCAGGAAAAAGGGCAGAACATCATTGTTTATTGACCATATAAGAACTTGTCTTTGTTGAAGACTATATGGGTTGGAAATATCTGCTGTAGACTGAACAAATGTAGAGTCCTAGGGTGATGTTAGTTCAGTCACTGGAATTGCATAATGTCATTTGCATAATCACTCCTGTAGCAGTAACTACTCGATACCTCTGCAGTTACGGTGGTAGTTTTGTTGAATGCATAAAAGAGGAATTAAAGAACCTGCTTCTCCTCCCTTCTCGTTCCCTGTTGATAAGAAAAGGGCCCATTATCTGGGGCAGGCACATAGGGATGTGCACTTCAGCAAAGGGTTATGATCCGTGTTCATTATATGCAAATTTGCTGGAGCATTAATCTGCTAGGCATTAACATAATATCAGTTGGTGCATCGGAGTAATTCTCGTCTGATCTAAAACATTCCTCGTGTAAGCAAAACAGTTTGGCTACACAGAGAAATTATGAACTAACCATATCAAAATCAGCAAGTACGAACCAGAGTTGAATGTGACCTGATTATATGTGCAAAACCCCACTGCCTTACAGGCAGTTTATTCATTTAAATAATCAAATTAAACAAGATAGTCCTAAATACATCTTGCTTGACTTGATTAGTTAAGTAAGCAGCCATCTGGCATGAATGACACAGATTAAGTTCTTCCTTAAATTTTTCTTCTTTTCATTTTTCAACACCAGAATTGTTTTGCACCTTGTGCTTGTTTCATGTTACTTCTCTGCTGGAGTATCTTCACATAGAGATTGGGGGCAGAAGTTAATAGAAATTATTACACAAGTACAAGCTGAACTCACTGTCTCTACAACTTGATATTAATCAGCTGAAAGGAGTACATTAGCAACCCTATTTATACAATTATTTTAGCCACAGGAGAATCCATTTGTTGCTAGAGGAATACAGCTGAAATCTGTCAGTATTAGAAGGCAAGGAAGTGCAAGTGAAAATCCTAGCAAGTTTAAGTAATCCAATTCCCTATTTGAAGTCAGAGACCTGATTTCGTTTAAAGTATTTTTGTCTCATTGAAAGAGAAGCACTTTTTGCTAGTCTTTATGAAATAGAAAATGCTTTCGGGTTAACAAAGCATTACTTAAGGTCTGATTCTGTGTGTTAGAACTGCTTTACACATAGGGACTGTCCTACTGACTTTGAAGGCATAAAAGGCTTGAGGAAAGTTACGTATGCAGGAGAGTGCTGAAGAGCTGGGACTGCCAAGGGGCTCGTTGGCATGTACCTGCACAAATCTTTGCTTAGAGCTTTGGATAGTTATAGTTACAAGGATTGTACTACAGTGAAATTAGTAAAAGCAAATGATGTTTAATTGGAGTGGAATGTTTTTTACAGTGACCTTATATAGTCTCTTGCTTACAAATGTGTGCTGTGCTCTGCAGTGTCTGGAGAAGAGAAGGTCCTCGATTCTGATACTTGTGTAATCTATGGATAGTATGACCAGCAGTTAATTCCTCTCTCTTGAGGATGCAGGCCTGTGGAGCTTGACCTAATTCCCAGCACACACATCAGTTCTGACATTTGAAACTCTAAACATTCACTTTTACCAAATGCTTTCAGATCCCACCCTCTTCTGTTACGTGACTTTGGAAAGCCCACGTGTGTGGGTATTGCTGTGGTGTTCACACCATGCGTGTCCTGGGCCTGTCAGCTGGATAATGTGCCCATCTGCTAGCTGTATTTTGCTGTGAATGATCTGACTATTGCCAATCCCCTCCCAACTGCTCCCACTTTGCAGGTGGAGGGCTGTCCATGTGGAAAAGTTGCGGGCCATGCTGGCAGTTACAGCTGTATTTGCACTTACACCACAAGAGTGTGATGGAGAGGAGTTGTTAAAATTCTTTATCCTTTGTATCCATGTGCAGCATGAGGCGAATTTCTAAAAAAGGAAAAAAAAATTGTGAGATGCTTAGGGTGGGCAACTGTGTATGCTGGCAAGGTGGCTGTTGTGATTTAACCCCAGCTGGCAGCTAAGTACCACGCACCTGCTCGCTCACTTCACACACACCCTCTCCCCCTCCCACACACACACACGCTCTTCCCTGTGGGATGGGGAGAGGAATGAGGAAAGAAAAGAAAATAGAACTCGTGGGCTGAGATAAGAAGAGCGTAATAATTGAAACAAAATAAAATATAATGATAATGCTAATTCTATTAATAATAGAAAGGAGAGGGAGAGAGGGTGATAAAACCCAAGAAACACAAGTAATGCACAACACAATTGCTCACCACCCTCTGGCTGATGCCCAGCCTGTCCCTGAGCTGCAGTCAACCCCACTCCCAGCCAACACTCCCCAGTTAATATACTGGGTATGATGCTCCATGGTATGGAATATTCCTTTGGCCTGTTCCGGTCAGCTGTCCTGGCCGTGCTGTCTCCTGGCTTCTTGTGCAGCTCCTCACTGGCACAGCATGAGACACTTCCAGTATGGAAGGAAAATAAAATGGCAGGTTTATCTCATTCCAATGTTATTCTGAATTTAAATTTTAATGTAAATGTAAGAATGAGGTATCCTTTCCATTATTTAGTTAGAATAACCTTTCCTCCTCCCCACCCTGCACATACACACACCCACTAGTGCTGTTAGTTGTAGTAATTAGCTCGATGTGCTAATGACAGTTTCCAGGGAAAACGCTGACAGGACTAATTAATGGGTGAATTTCACTTTAGTAAATGTATGGGCAATTTTCTAAATGCAGATGGCATGGTCCACCCTAACAGCGGCCCAGCCTAGAGCTACTTAATACACCAAGTGTCTGGGGAAAGTGGTTAATTTGTAATATGCTTCATGATACTGTGTTGGGTTTGCATGGCGAGTTTTCGGTAGTGAGGGGGCTACAGGAGTGAGTCTACGAGAAGCTGCCAGAAGCTTCTCCGATTTCCATCAGAGCCAATTCCAGCCAGCTCCAAGGCAGACATGCCACTGGCCAAGGCTGGTGCCCATCAATGATGGTGGCAGCACCTCTGGGATAACACAGTTAAGAAGAGGGGAAAAAAGATGTTGGGCAGAAGTAAATGGCAATCAGAGAAGAGGAACAGCTCTGCAGACACCAAGGCCAGTGAAGAAGGAAGCGTAGAAGGTACTCCAGGCACCAGAGAAAAGATTCCCCTGCAGCCTGTGGTGAAGACTGTTGTGGAGCAGAGATCCACCTGCAGCCCACGGAGGACCCCGTGCCAGAGCAGATGGGTACCTCAGAGAAGGCTGTGACCTGTGGGAAACCTGTGCTGGAGCAGGTTTGTTGGCAGGAGCTGTGACCCCACTGGGGACCCATGCTGGAGCAGCCTGTTCCTGAAGGATTCCACCCTGTGGAAGGGATCCATGCTGGAGCAGTTTGTGAAGAACTGCAGCTTGTGGGAAGGACCCACATTGGAGGAGTTCACGGAAAACTGTCTCCTGTGGGAGGGACCCCACAATGGGAGCAGGGGAAGAGTTGGAGTACTCCCCATGAGGAGGAGTCAGCAACAGAGACAACATGATTTGACTGCAGCCGCCATTCCCCAGCTCCCTGAGCCACTTGTGGGGAAGAGGTAGAGAATATAAGGTGTAAGGTTAGGCCCAGGAAGAAGAGAGAGGTCAGGAGAAGGTGTTTGAAGATTTGTGTTTATTTCCTATTTTCCTACTCTGACTTGATTGGTGATGAATTAATTTCTTCCCTCCCCCAGCTGAGCCTGTTTTGCCCATGACAGTAACTAGTGAGTGATCTCTCCCTGCCCTTATCTTGACCCATAAGTCTTTTGTTATATTTTCTCTCCCCTTCCCAGCTGAGAAGGGTGATGACAGAGCAGCTTTGGTGGACACCTGGCATCCAGCCAGGGTCAAACCACCAGATACTGATTAGAAGAGAATTGATGCTTATATTTGCTTTCCAATGCATTATTCATTTCTCAGTAGTATGGAAATGCGATGTCCTTTTTTATGTTCACCTTTTCCAGACCTGTCCATTGAATCATGAGAAAGGAATGAACGTGCAGTGTCATTAGAGCACTCTCACATGTTTTTCCTGCCAGCTTGCACCTCCTAGTCACGAGGTTTATTTTGTGTCATAAAAAGAAAAGAGCAACAGGACTCACTTTGGCTATAACACAAGCTAAGAGCGTGACATACACTAAAACATTCGTTTACAAGCATCGATCCTGCCCTTGCAGGTCCAAGGAGACTTGGACCCTCCTCCTGATGTTTGCTAGCTCTTATGTTCCAAGCTCCTCCGCAAACATAGTATTTATTGACTTAATTTTGTCAAACAAGATCCCAGATCTCTGTATGAGGACAGAAAAGCAATGTTCTTACCTGTCAGATCCCAGCAGAATTCAGGATTTTGTAATTTAGTTTCCTTCTGGCACGATTAATTAGCAAATGAATAAATTGTGGATTATTTTTTTCTTTTTTACCACACTCTTCTTACTAACGCACAGATGCAGTTCTGTGAACAAAGATGGTCACATACAAAAGCACCTTCTCTTGCTAAATGCTCAAGACAGCTGTCAGTGTCCCAGGAAGCAGCTGTATGTGAAAAATCAATTCCAGTGAGAGACCCGAGGGCAGAGAACAGTGCTTGACATCTGTGACAGTGATCCTGAAAGGAAGGGGAGGGACATGGGAATGAGTCTTGGGAGAGAGAGGCCTCTGACAGTGGTCAGGGTGGATGTTTACAGAAGGGTGTACTGACAGAGTACGTGGTGTTTCCTCCTTGGTGTACCCTTTTGGCTTTGCAATAGTTGTGTTTGTGTGCATTCATACACATGTTTGTACTCACATATCCATTCCTATTTGTGGAAATGTGAAATTCTATTTTCTCAAGCTAAGCATTGCATTCCCTTGGGTTTTTTGTTGCTTTGTTGTTTTGGTTTTTTTTAATAGAGTTTGTTTTTTTCTTATGTTATTTTTATTTTATCCCTTTTACAACTCATCTGTGCCTTTATCTCATATCTTGTGGCAATTGCCAAATGTAAGTACTTTTCTGCTCTTAAAATCTGTTCTTTGAGAAGCAGCAAATAGCCATTCTCTTTTGTTTTCTCAATGTTATTAATAATTCATTGATAATAATTATTAATATCAGTCTTCATTCTTTCTGTCCATTTCAGAGTCCTCATATTTGTAGTCACTTCCCATAAAAGTAATTCCATAGCTTTAATGTCCTTATCTCATAATTTGTCAGCTCTAGCATATGCTTTTAGGATAGTGAGACAGAACTGATGGAGTATCCAGGGTCTGAGTACATCCATACCAGGGCATAATGGTGTTTTCTGTTTTGCTCTCTCTTTGCTTCCTAATAACTCCTGACATCATATTTACCTTCTTGACCACTGCTGAGTAATGAGCTGTTATTTCAGAGAGCTGTTCCAAGATCTCTTCCCCAGTGATAATACCTAATTTAGAGCCCATCACAGAGCATCCGTAGTTAGGATTGTTTTCCCTCATGCACATTACTTGGCATTTTTCAGTGTTGGATTTCATCTTCTGTTTTATCCTCAAAGTCACCACACAGCATAAAATCCATCTGCAGCTCTTCATACCCGGTTGTCATTGTTACTCCCAGGAAGTTTTGCAACATCAGCAAACTTTGTCACCTCACTGTTCACCCCTTGTCCAAATCACTTATGAAAATCTTGGCCAGCACAGCTCCCCAGTGGTTATCTCCTTCATTGTGAAAATGTGTCTCATCTTTTTCACCTTTTGTTTCACATCTTTTAACCACTTTAGATTAGTCATTAATCCTCACAGGAGGACCTTTCTTGACAGCCCCACTTCTGTAAGATTCTTTGTGAGGGACCTGAGTGGGAGCTTTTTGGAGAAAAGAAGAAAAAAAGAAGTAGCAGCACAAAGTTCCTTGTGCCCAGAGGGAGAAGTACTTATGAAGGTGGGTGAAGCAAAGCTCCTGCTGGCCTTGTTGTACCTAGAGGTAAGATGAAAGCAAGTGGAAAATGAAATATCTAAGGCAACTCTTTGGATGAAAAGATGCTCCATGAAGACAGGATGTTCTCCCAGGCAGCCAAAAAATCTCAGTCCTTGCAGAGCTTCAGACTCTGGCTGAAGAAAGTCCTAAGATCCATGTTTTAAATCATACTTTTCAGCAGTCAGTGCAAAGTCCATAGGCTCCATCCACAGCCGTTGCAACTCTGAATGTTTCATTTTTCAAGTTCTCCTGTAACTGTCCTGAGCGAAGGTAGCATTGGCCTAGCCTGTGATGGTCCCCATGAGCAACCCAAATCATATCTTTGAGCAGCACCTGCATAATAATTCATTTCATGTCCCTCATTTTAGATAGAAAATTATCTTTCTCCCAGTCAAATCTGATATTAATTGTCATTTATTACCACAAATTATTGCAATTAGAGATGGCTTGTTATTAATGGACTGTAAAAAAAGTGAATTGCTGTTTAATTCAAGCTGCTGTTTCATGATTTAGTCATGACTTGCTTGTGTCCTTTAGGCCTGTGGTAAAGGTGCTGCACAAAATACTCTGTCTGGAGACTGCAGTGAGCTCCCCAGGTGGGACTGAGGCTCTGGGGTGCAGTTCATCACCCTGGTACACCTGGTAGTGGAGAAAGGGATTTATTTCTTCACTGAAAGGACACGGCAGTGTGAGCAGAGAGGCGCACTGAGGAAAGAGCATCAGCTCTTCTCTGATTCTCCACGGACTGCAAGGGCACAGCTGCCTCACCATGGTCTGCACCACAGGCTGCAGAGGAATGTCAGTGCCGGCACCTGGAGCTCCTCCTCTCCCTCTTTCTTTACTGACCTTGGTGTCAGCAGAGCTGTTTCTCTCACATGTTCTCACTCCTCTCTTCTCTGGCTGCAATTGCTTCTGCAAAATAACTTATTTTCCTTCTTAAATATGTTATCACAGAGGCATTACTACCATGTCTGATGGGCTCAGCCCTGGTCAGCAGCAGGTCCTTAGAGCTGGCAAGATTTATTTATTAAGCCTTATTTATTATATTAATTTATTTATTAAGCCTTATTATTTATAAGGCTTGATTTTTGAGATAAAGTTCATGGAGCACAATACCACAAAACAATTTAAATTCCATGTTTATCTCTTCAGTCCCCGTCACGAAGTGTGACAATGTACATCTCCTGCTTCCCTTGTTTTTATCACACCAATCTTAAAAGAAACACAGACTCCTTTAAGAAGCCTTACATCATTAGCCATTCAGCAGCTTGCACTTGCTAAGCTTAAAGGAGTGTGGGGGTGTTGAAGAATGTTGTGATTATTGTTGTGAAGTCTTTTGTGGACCCACACATCCCACTTTGGTCCTGACTTGGAGTGCTCAATGGTGTTACTCTATGAAGCAGTCTCAGCAGCTGCTGTAAATTGCATTTCCCTGGTTCCAGCCCATGCTATGTCACACCACCCATTGAATTGAGTGGGAGACTTACGTCTGTGCTGGGAATCGTGACTGAAAAACTGATCCCATTTAAAAATAAATATTTTGCAGGGTTTTTTTTAGAGGTGAGGCCAAAAGCACCAACTCAATTCACAATGTGGCTGCAAAATGGTTGCTCCAGATCCACGATGTAACAGGGTACCAGGTGGGCAGAGGAATGTGCTGCAGGAGCGAGAGGGCAGAGATGCACTGCTGCTCGCCACAAAGCCGCAGCCTCATGTGGAGACGGCTCTCCATCAGCCACTGCTCTCATCTCCTTTCCCTGCCCTTTCATGCCCACCCACCATGCTACCACCTGTGCTGTACTGGCACAAGCAGCTTCATGACTGCTGAGCCAAACAGCTGAAAAATGACTTTGCAAAAAGGTGGGTTATTTGTCATCCAAGTAAGTAGGGTGATCCTGCTCACCCTGTGTTGCACAAATGACTATGCTGGCACAACTGGTGGGCAGACTAGAAGCAGAAACAAATGCTGAAGATGATTTGGGAGGAAATATGGATTGACTGTCTTGTTAGTGGCAATGCTGAAATGTACACAATAGAAATACATTTGAAATGTGTACAGCCCAGGAAGCATATTCTGTGCTTTCCATGTTTCCAAGGTCCTACCACATCTCACATGGAGACACCAGGATCCCCCACGCAGCGCTGGTATCAGGAATGTTTGGACTTGGGATACTGTCAGGGTATCCATATGGCCCCATCCCTACTCTGGAGCCCAAACACACAGGCAGAGTGTCAGCGGCTGCTCCTGACGACTGAGAGTCTTTGTGCACAGGTACTTGTGTCCCACAGCTGTTGTGTGATAAAGTGCTTAGTTCAAATACCACAGTGGCACACCGATGTGGTCATACTAACACCTTTCCTTCTGCTCTCCAGGTGAAAGCCATTTCCAGGGCACGAGACACAAGACAAGGTCACTTAGCAGGTTTCCATGTCAGCTTTCTGTGTGTGTGTGCCTTTCCTCTCCTCACTGTGGCCAGAATAGGCAGGTGCTCCAGCCCTCCCCATGAGCTCAGGCACACACAGAGATGAGCTGTGGAAGCTGACAGCCTGTGGGTACCCCTGAGCCCTCTGTCTTGACAAGGTGTCTGTACCTTGCATGCCAGCAGAGCTCTGCAGGGGTAGGGGCGGCAGGTCCCTGCTGCAGCCCTGAAGCGGGCAGGTCAGGGTCCCCTCAGCCATGGCAGGAGCTGCTTGTCTCCCCACAGGCAGGTACATCAGAAATCGGCTTCTCTAGACAACTTTGGTGCCTGTTCCTTTCCTTAGCTTGCTGAAGCAAGTCGTATAATCCCCATGTCACCCAACACTGCTCTGAAACTCTCCTGGACCAAATAATTTTTCAGTTTAAAGTAGTTTGTTCCAAGCTGGCTATAAATCACACAGCCTGAGTGTGTTCTTCCCCAAATCCCTCTCAGGCCAGGAACACCCAGGTGGATCCTTCTGAGAGCATCCCCAGCCCTGAGGGCAGCAGAGCACAGTGGTGTCTAACATGGGTGAAGTGCTGGGACATCCCGGACCATCAAAGGCACAGAAGCTCCTGATGGTAACAGGGCACTGGAGGGAGGCTTGGACAGCCCATCACTGCCTGCATGCTGAGGGTGTAAAGGAAGAGGCAATCCACTGTCGTCCTCTGGGCATGAAATACACTCCATGGCAAAGCCTCCCCAAGGTCACCTACTCACAGGGGCAGCAAATGTGGGCTGCAGCCTCTGGACCCACCTCTGCAGCCTTCTCAGGAGGCTTCTCTGGAGGGAGCAGGAAGCATTGCTGGGATTAAAAAGCTCCATCAGTACAGGGACAGTAATTACTGCCAGGTGATCCATTCATCTGGGAGGCAGCTGTGTTCACTAGTTGTAATTTTTAGTTGGTTCTATAGAAGGGAACACACTTTTGTCCATCTTCAGAATGGAATGGTGGTTCATTTCTCCTGGGGTAAGGAGAGATGCTTAAAGACGATTCAGGAGCCTACAGCTTTTCCTCTAGTACAGCCTGGCACACCCTATACTATGGATCATTTTCCTGCAAAAGAGGCTGAGTCTCTGCAGCCAGCCTGGAGAAAGATGTAATAAGCAGCTATTAGCATCATGTCTGCAGGTTGCTGAGCACCGCAGTGAGCTGGTTGTCAGCTCTGCACCGGGTTCCCGCTGCCTGCGCTCTTTGAATGGGAAAGTCCTTGAAAATCCATCTGTTTCTTAAAATGGAGAGCTCTGATGAAATTCACCTGACAGTAACTATGCAATAGGATCAGTTTGATGCTCTTTGGTTTGCTAGTACACTTATGTATTGCCTCTGTGCTCACAAACTTCCATTTTCAGTCAGCTGCACATTGATGACTTCGGATTTTACTTCACTGCTGCTTAAATTACCGTGCTAGCCCATGCCTTGGAGTGGCTTGTGCCAAGCTGCCTGCAGGCTTTGACCACCATCTCATTGCCTTGATCTTGGCTTGCTTGCATCAGCTGTAAGCAGGGGGAAAGAAAAAATACTTGTGGTAGTGGGAGGAGGAGATTTTGTCATCACTACCCAGGCTGTGCTTCTGGGGTGCAGAGGGAAAGCTTAAATGCAAGCTCAGAAAACAACATAAACCAGTGACCACATAGTTTTCTTGGTTATTCAGGCTGGATCTATTGCAAAGCATCGCCTTGGTGGACAGGAAATCTGCTGATAATTTTCTGCACCGTATGTCATGGCAGAGGGACTTGCCAGGGGAACCGGGACTTTCTGGGTGTTGCACAAGCAAAGGCAGGGGCAGGAGGGAAGAGCCAGCCACGGTGCTGCTGCTGTCCTGAGTCTCCTGCTAAAGCATGGAGAAATGGGGAAAAGCTCTGTTCTATCTTTCTCTGTATCCTCACCAGTGCTCCTGCAGCTTTTTCCATCGTCTGTCTGTGTCCCTTTCCTTAACACACATACACAGATAAAAGCAGTTTTGGCAAGAGGCAGGGTGAAGGATGGGAAAAGAATATTCGTTTCCCTACTTGGGTCTGTTGCTGCAGAAAAAGCGTTAATTTTTATTACTATTGCACAAAGAAAATGCTGAGCAGCCTCCACGAGGAGGGAGCAGCCCCAGGCGCCTGGCAGCGCAGCTGAGGTGCGAGACGTGGGGCTGGTCGCCTGTCGGGCATCTGACGCTTTCTGGCTGGGTTCTGCGGCTCTGCACCGACGGCAGGCGGCTGCCAAAGCCGAGCTGACCTCCAGCTGCCTGTATCGGAGGCAGAGATGAGTGTGGGTGTCTGTGGAGTTTCATCTATTTGTGCTGGAGCAAGGAGAGTTGGTATTTAAGCATGTAACTGGCTCCTGTGGTAAATCTCTCCCTTCCTGCCTCCACCACAATCCTGTGCTTGCAGAGGACCACACAAGAAAATCCTGCTTTCTCAAAAACTTCCCGGAGTCTGTTTTATTTACAGAGCTGAAACTCTGGAAAAATCAGCAAATGTGCTATCATTGTGGTATTTCTATCCCAGTCCTTTCTGGGGTGTATTTTCAGTGAGTGCCCAGGTGAGCTCCTTGCTGGCCCAGCTCTTCAGCCTGCGGCTCCTTCTCATAAACTCCCAGCGTTTAAGGGCAGAACTGAACCTCAAATTGCTTGGGCAGACTGCCTGTCTATCACAGGCTATTACATTTCATTTGCTCACCTCTGTCTGGAGCCCAGTTACTTGTGTGGGAATACGGGCATCCAGCCTTGAGCTGGCAAGAGCTATTGCCTTTGGCACTGGGAGGTAATGGTTAAGCACCCTGGCTGGTGGAGGTTTGCACTCCACTTCCAGGCTGAATTTGTGTGGCTGCAGCTTCATTTCTCAGTTTTTGCTATGACTTCCTCCTCTATATCTGTTCCTTTGCAACCCCTATTTTCCCCCTGAGCAAAAGTTCATACAAATTGTAGCAAGGTCAGCTCTCACTATCCTTTATAAGCACTTCAGGATTTTCACAGTAGTGTTTTCTCCAAGTCTTGAAATGTTTAGGGTGTTTTTTTACTGTAACTTCTTAAATATTGAACAGCTTCCAGAATTGCAGAGGCCGGAAGTGGATACAGTGTTAAGGTGATCGATGTGCACAGTTACAATACCCCTTTCAGCTCTTTTGGGTCCGCAGAGACCATTTAGGCACCCAGGGGACGTTTTCCTGCTTTTTCCCTGGATTCCTCATCCCTCTTTGGATGCAGTCTTGCTGTCCTGCTCCCTTCCCTATGCTCTGCATCTAGTTCCAGGCTTCAAAAACCTTTTCCTTGTAGGGCTTGGCAGACTGAGAAGTCCAGCATGGCTATCCTGTGCCTTCCAGCTACTCCTGAGCCGTTTGAAAAGGTGCTGCTCTCCTGGTCACCAGGGAGGCTGCCAGTCCCTGCTGTCTCCTGTTGAAGCCACCCCACCCTGCACACGACCGCTGAGTGTCCCGGTGCTGCTGACAGCTGCTGGATGAGGGACCAGCAGCCAGGTCATCACCCCTTTCAGGTGTCGAATTTTAATTCCTTTTAGCATCTTTTTGAGGTGGAGCAATGCAAGTATCTGTCCAGGTAATGAAAAATGAAGGACAAAGCACAAGGGCCAAAGACTGTAACGACAGAAACCAAAGTGAAGGTCCCAAGGGCTCAGGCATCCATCTGAGTGACTGAGCTCACTAAGCCCCTACTGTATGATGGCTGCTGGGCTCCAGCTGCTACTGGGAGAGCTTTAGGAAGGTTTTAAGCACTTTTTAAAGCACTCACTTAGGCAGCTACTGTAAAAAAAAAATTAGAAAATATCCTGTTGCAGGAGCTCCCAGGACATTTTCTCTTGCTTGCCCACACAACCTGAGCATGTCCAGACCTTGGAAGCAGCTGTGAGCAGGGTGGATGGTTCAGCCTTCCTTAAATTGATGGATGCATAGTCCCTCACAGGGATATTGAGTCGAATTTGCAGATAGATGCAGCTTCTGTTAAATCCAGTGCAAAACCGATCATGTAAACCAAAGCTGGCTTTCAGCAGTAGTCTCTTTATTCTGTAATAAATTCCTAAATGGACTGTCAGATTTGATATTCTCTCATAAACGTCTAATTAAGGAAAAAGAAAACCTCTGCTTCGTAAAATCCCTGACTGATAGTACTAATAAAATGTCATAAATAACAATGAATGTTGTGATAATGCTTTTATAGACTAATTACCTTTCATTATCATTAGCACAGAACTGATAAGCACCCAAATGAAGTTATC
Source organism: Falcunculus frontatus (assembly GCA_013398115.1). Taxonomy (NCBI): domain Eukaryota; kingdom Metazoa; phylum Chordata; class Aves; order Passeriformes; genus Falcunculus; species Falcunculus frontatus. The sequence goes on along the minus strand of VZRV01005707.1, from coordinate 480,788 downwards.
TTGGTGTCACGGTGGTGTTGCCAGATGCAGGACAGGGAATGGCCCAGCTCAACCCTTGCTGTGTTGGAAGCAAGAAGGAGGCTCTTGGCCCAACTTGCGTGTTCCCAAGTAGGGATGAAGGCAGAGCTTTGTTCCCCAGCAGGCATCACACCGGGGAGCAATCCCTGCAACTCCTGCTGGCCCCACAACCCAGCCATACAGGGGCTTCAAAGTTGGAGATGATTCCCTGGAAATTATGTGCAAATATGCAAATTATTTCATTATGTCGCTGGCATGAAATGGCACAAACAGCAGATAAAAGCTTGGCAGCTACAGAAATGGGGAAAGTGAAAAGGAGTTCAGAGGGATGCTAAGCTTCCTCATCCTGTTTTTGCCCTCTGTGTGAGCAAGTGAGGTGGGGAAAAAGACTCAAGGCTGGCCAGGGAAAGTGTGACATCTCCACCTAGCATTCCATGGCTACCTCCACTGTGCTTGGTTAATGCAGCTGAACATGGATACTTTGGCTGGAATGTGGTCATGTACCAAGTGGCATCTCTGCTGTGTTTGCAGTACATGTGGATCCTTCCAAGCCTTGTCCGGGAAATCTTAAGTGATAGAGAAGGAGGCACCATGAGCTTCTGTTTTCTTTATCCTCCGAAGCAGAAAGTCAAGACTGGCAGTAGGAAAATACTCTTTCCGCAGAATTCTTTGTCCAGCGCAGTGGTGCTGGAGGTTTGAAGAGATGGGCTGGTACATGTGAAACACCTGGAGTTACAACACCGAGGAAGTTTTGAAAGAACACAAGTAAATCTTCCCAGGACATGCATTTTTTCCACTCCTGGCTGGTGTCACACTGGCTGTTGGTCAGCTGGCTACTTTGATCCCACCCCAGGACTGCCAGCACTGACCGGGCATTGCTCTCACCCCGAGCTCCACAACCGACCCAGGAGCCAGCCTGCTCCAACATCCTAACCCTGGCTGGTTTCTGTTGGCCATGTCCAGCCTCATGCTCGGAGCCTCAGCAATTAGATCATTTAATAACCATCTCAGTTCGGGCTGTTTTGTGTAAAGCATTTTACCTGGCTTTATTTCTCGCATTGCTTTGTATTCCTTCAAACTCCAACCCCGCAAATCGATGCGGTGCTGCTATTGTTGCCTCTAAAATGTTTACTCCTGGCTCTCTTTAGGACCTAAAAGGCTGAAAACTGCATCATAATTGTCCAATTAGTCCTAATGCTGCGTAGTGTTGACTGTTTAGTTACCATATATTGTGTACAGAACTAATTGTGGTGAAAGTAAATGAATGTGAAGGAAACAAACAAGCTACTAGAAAATAATTACTTGGAGTGTTTCTTTTTAGTACCTGTACAGCAGATTTCATTATAGTCAACAGCTTCTAAAGCTGCTTGAAATAGCGGTATTTGTCATTTTCATAGAAACTTGATAATGACATTAATTTATCTTAATGGTCTGTTCTATTGTTATAAATAGTAAAATTAGCTTAAATTGTCTTGCTTTTGCTGGTTTTGGATGGCTCCAAAGGGCCCCACAACAGCAGATGAGTAGATAATTTGGTGTGCTTGACAGATTTCCAATAATTTGTTATGTGGAACATGAGGTAATGCTAGTACCATTAATGTTCATTTTCCTCTAAATTCATTACTGCCCTTTTCCCTTTTATCTTTTTTAATGTCTGGGCCATTTTTCTATATTTCAAGTGGAGCTACAAAGCCTATTCATATTCAGCTATAGTAGCTATTAACATTCTGCACATAGAGAACATCATGTAGGAAAACAACTCTTTATGAAATGATGAGGCTGGTGGCTATTTATGCTGAAAAGTAGGCAAAATGGGTTGTTTGCTGGTATTAGGGATTGGCTGTAATTAAGTCAAATATAATTTTAAAGAAATTTAAATGTTTTCATTTTTATAGCCAAGGTAAAACACAGTTCAGGGAAATTCTAAGATGGTGTAAATGCATTAATAAAAACTATTTTCCCTGTTTTCTACCCCTCCTGATTAAACTTCATCGAGGATTTTATGCATGGCTAGTTATTTGCACAATATTTTCTACCCAATTTAAACCTAATTAGTCTTGTGAAAGTATTAAAATTAACGGTACTTTTATGTGGGCATGAAAAAATACTTTTATGTGATATGGTAATGATCTGAACAAACAGAAGAGCTTTCCATCGGGGAAGAATAATTTTGCCTCCTCCTCCTTTTCTTTGTTTTTACCTTTGTCTCTAAACAACATCAGTATCCTCTTTTCCTTCAGGTGCAGAGCCATGGAAGGGGAGGAAGGGGTGAGGTTTTGCTGTCCATATCTCACCGGTGTGTCCGTAGTGTATAATCAAAATCCGAACAGAAAGAGTGAGACATGAGGCTGGCTGCCATGGGGTGACCATGGAGGGATGCCTGGCATCATGGCCATGTCCCCATCATGTGGCAGGGAGCAGGGGCAGGCCAGGAGGGGAGGGAGTGCTCTGGGGAGAGGATGATGCCCTGGTGCTGCCTCCCTGCTGAGCAGCGGTGGTGATGACCCCCTGTCCAGCCAGGTGGGAGGAGGATGATCCTTTCTGCTGGAAAGTGCTCAGTGATCTGTGGGTCTTGGCAGGCTTCCAGAAAAGTGAATTTTCATGAAATTTCAAACACAAAGTGCTCCTGAGTGATGGAAGTATTTTTGAAAATCTCGGTTGTCTTTCAGGAAAAGCTTGATTGGGAACATTCTTAATTTCTGTAGTATTTTTAGATTTCATCAGATCACAGAGGGTTTGAGGTGGGAAAGGACCTCTGAAGGTCATTTAGTCCAGCACCCCAAGCCAGTTTTCTAGGACCATGTCCAGCCGGCTTCTGAATATCTTCAAGGTGGGAGTTGACATTTCTTCAGTTTAGGTGTAGCAGGCAACATGCGGCTCTGAGAAACCATGAATTACCACGATAGTCAAAGCAATGCATTATTTTTGTGTTTAAAATCAGCCACTGCTTATCCCTGATGTAAATGTCTGCCATCTAAGCCTACATCACAGCACTACTGCTTGGTTGTGACGGTGTCACGATAGGGCCCCCTCACCTGGGTTTAGGGCTCAGCTAACCCTCTCATCAGTCAGAGGTCACGCTTTCCTGGCTGCTCTCAAAGCAGCCCTTCTCAGGGGCTTTACATCTGACTAACGTGGACAACTCCTCCTGTCTGTGGTAGGATTCACCGGGATTTAGACACTGTTGTGCAAAAGTCGGTACATTGGCTGCTCTGCTCATCCCCACTCCCTTTCAAGAGAGGGGAGAGGAAAAGCTATGCCCACAGTGTGAGTCATCTGATTTGTTTTAGACAGTTACACTAGGATGAGATGTACAGCACCTAAAAGTGACAATTTCTCTCCATTAAGGAGAAAGGGAGCCCAGGCTCCCTGGTATAAACATTAGATGTCAACATGACAGATACCTGAGCCTGGGCAAAGCATCTCTATCCTCGTGCCTCACTCCCAGCCTGTGGATGGGAGAGGTGTTCATCTGGTGCAATTCTTCTCCATCATGAGGGTCCTGGGTAGCCCAAAGATTGCACAGCTGTGTTTTACTCCTAGGTATGGAAGTGCAACATAATTTCACAATGGCAAGTTTTTCCAGACTTCCAAGGCTGATCTATCTTTCCAAGTTTGGGCTGAAGCTTACCTGCAGTCTCGCTATAGGTGTGTTTTGCTCTTCCTGTTTCATATACATGAATTTTAATTTATGATTTTTTAAAGATGTGCTTATCTTATTTTTAAATTTTGGGGATACTGCTGTGCATGCTGGATTTTAAGAAAATCCTTTTTTTCTGTCTGTCACTGCTTCTGTACTGAGAAATGTACTGACTTGACTGAGCATTTGTAATTAAAATATCTGCTACTCAAATCTTTCGAAGACTCACCGAGTGACAGTCAGACACACCTGGCTGAAGCTGGAATCGGCACATTTTGTCTGTTGTTTGCAAGTGCCTGTCACAACATGCCAGGTTTCCTCCTTGCTCCCTGCTTAGCTTTTATCTGTTCGACAATGAAAAATCACGCTAAACAAAGGGGAAATTTGCATCACAAAGATGCATCTCTGTGCTCAGCCTTCCACCCCCAAGATAAAGTAGATAGGTTTCTCGTTTCAGCATCAAAACCCACAGGATTGGTAATCAAACACTCTTAAGCCCAGGTGAGCATCTTCTGCGAATGGGAGACAGGGGGAGAGCAACGCAGCTTCTGAAGGGTACGGCTGACAAGGCATTTACCCTAAACCAAGGGAGATGTCCATCTGCCTGCTCATTTGGAAAATAACAGCTGAAGGATGAGCCTGAGCCTCACCTCTCATTCACTCTGACTGACTTTGCCTGGAGTCTCTGAGAAGGAGCTGTGGCTGGTGCCCAGGAAGACCCTGCCAGCCTGGGGCAGCTGATGGCCACCACAATGCCACCAGCATCGGGCAGTGTTGTGACTGTGAGGTCAGTCATCAGAGTGGCTCTGAGCAGGGGACTGGCAGCATTGCCACCAAAACCTCTTCTTTCAAGACTTTAGCACATGTGTGTAAAGTTGATTTGCTTTGGAGCTTGGCACAGAGGAGTTTGTTTGGGGTGCGAGTTTTTCGTGTAATTGTACCTCCAAGATTTGAGTGCCCCAGCCATGAGCACCAGCAATGGCTTCTTGTGCTGGCAGAGCACAAATTATGGCACAGTCATCACAGAGACCTCCCCCTGATGATCCAGGTGCAGTGTAGTTGTGTGGCACATGAGACTGTAACACACACACATATGAAGATGTGGATGTAGTTGATCTGTTTGCTAACAGAATTAACCAATCATAGCAACAAAGGAAGGATTTTCTAAAAGCAGACAAACACGTCAGACTTCATTAGATTAGGCAAGATTTCCTCTGCCTCGTGGAAGATGGGATTGCAGCAGCAGCAGCTGCCAAAAGGTGTTTCTGTGGTGCTTCTCAATTGACTCCACTCCTGATGAAAAACCCCTCCCTGTGCCTTCTTTGCCAACAAAAATAATGAGACACAGACATAAAATCGAATAAGTGTAGACAGAAGCATTGCTGCTGGATGCCTTCAAAGCCTGTCCTGGGGTTGAACCACCTGTCCCAGCTGTACTCGCAGCAGCAGTCCCGGTCCAGGGTGGTGGGGTCAGACCTTCCCGGGTCTTGGACCTTTGGAAAAGGTAGGCTGTACAAATAGTGAGGGAAAGGTGAATTAGAAGAGAAGGAAAAAAAGGAAAGCCGGGCCACTCAAAAGCTGCAAACCTTTAGGTAATTATCTACAATTTGTAACCTATATCATACAGGTAGTTTTAGTTAGTTATATGGGTAATTATGATATATGGGTAATACGCAACATATACGTCATGAAAATACATTACCTATAAACATGCTAGAAAACTACCTACGGTCTCATGTCCTGAGGTTTTGGTTGATGACGCACCCTCATTCTTGATCACATCCAACGTTGCCAAAACCTGTCCTTGTGCAGGAACTGCTGTTACGAGTGGTTCTGGGCCCAGGCCAGAAATTTTGGGATGTTGCTGGAAACTGGTGCCTCTCACCTTTCCCAAGGATACCTGAAGAGGCAGGTGAATTACATGTTTGTGTACAGGGAATATTTTCCTCCGATTGTGTGAGTCCCAGGAGACTCAGCTGATGGAAATTATTTCTCTGTGATTGATGTCTCACTGGATTTCTGGCAGGTACTTTTGGAGAGAGAAAAAATCAAAAGAGCAAATGTTTCATTCAAGAAGCTCCTTGCGAAACAGTTTCTTTAGATTGCAGTTCAGGTTGCTTTGGACAGCTGAGAGATTTGCCCTGAAAACACAACTATTTTTGATGTCAGGGAAGGTAGTAAAACTTGCACAGTTGATGCTATCACCAAGGTCAAAGGCAGTAAAACTGGCACTACTGACAGATGAGCAGTTCCTGGCAGGATATAGCATGTAGGAGCAAGGACCAACCCCACACGGTGGGAGGACAGCCCAAGAGAAGGACTGCCTGGGCAGAAGGTGGGAGGGCTCAGGGCTCTTCTTGCCTTGCTAAAGGAACCAGGATCAGGTTCAGGGAGGCAGTCCCGATGTCAATCCCAGGGAGCTGCTCGGGGCACTTAGTGCCCTTTCTGCTGCAGTATCACAGTGCAAAGGTGTTCAGTGGATGGGAGATAAATTTGGGGACACTGAAATAGTGTCTATAAAGATAGGGTGGCCCTGCAGTGCATCTGCTCCATGGGAAGAATGATCTGAACCTGCTCTGAATCTCCAGTATCCCCAGGGCAGAGGAGAAGTGGGACTGATTTCACCATGAGAGGTGCAGAGCTGGATCCTGGTCCATTCTCCACCCAGTTCATATGAAAAAGGCACTGGGGACAGAGGGAACACTTGCTTTTTCCACTCCCCTGGAGAGTGATGCACTAAACGTACCTCTACCCTATGGGCAAGAATTTATGAAATGAAGCTGATGCAGCAGAAGGTTTGTGAGTTATTTTGCCCCTGCCTAGGGGGCAGGTTAACCAGGATGTAGGAGTGGGGCTGGCTCCTCTCTCCCTGATACTGGCTGCAACCCACCAGCAGCACTCCAAAATTTGCCAATTCTCAGAGGCTGAGTTTAACTGAGCCGAGATGGAGTAACTGAAATTCAGCAAGTCTCAGAATATTTGTTGTTCTGCCCTGCACGAACTCACACAAATCTATTTTTTAAGGTTCATGGTAAAACCCCCTCATGAAGCTCAGACCAGGTTGGAGCTTCTTTCTGCATCAATTATTCCTTGTTTTTCTTTTTCCAGAGTTCTCTGCAGGTCATTCTTTTCCAGTGCAGCAAAGGATGGAAGAGCACATTGAAACAGTTATTGATAAATAGTTGCATCTTGAAGCTACACAGAGCCATTATTTCTCAAAGATGCAAAGACAAAATGATTTTGCATTGCGTGAATTATTTTCCTATTTGAAACACAGAACCTCTTTCAAATAGCTTTAAAACCCTCATTGTAGTGGAGCATCCAGTTTGTTCCATTAACTGCTCCCAGAGTCAACTGGAGAACCACTGTTATTAATTTCAGTGGAAAGCTAAAATGCAGTTCATTTTCTGTAATTGCAGGCCCATCACCTAAAGACCCAGGAAAAGCTTTTAATCCAAGGCATTTTTAGAAGGGTATGATTACATCGGTGTCTTCATAAGGTGCATAATTACCAGGGTGCCAATCACAAAGAAACACAAAGAACCAAACTTCCCAGGCTGTTAGAGAGCAGTCCCAGCCCACCAACCTGGGGCCACTGGTGTGTGGGGTGCTAGGGTGGGCACCAGAGGTGGGGGACCTCTCCAAGACGCAGCCATTATGGGTCCCAGTCTTCCCTGGGTGGGGAGCAGAAAATCCAGCAGTTGTCCTGGTGCCACCCTGAACCCCCAGAACCATCCTTGCCAGCCCAAAATAGCCTCTACACCTCCCTGTGTGCTACATGTCACAGGATGATGTAGAGAGATCCCGTGAGCCTGGAGGAGGCATAAGTGGGCTGGAAGATGCCTTGGAAAAAACAACGTTTAAGACAGTTGTCGGGAAGCAGCCAAGGGAAGCTGTAGGGAAGCAGCAGTTGTAGGGACTGCAGAGGGACAGTAGGCAGGAAATATGCAAAAGGGTCAGAAAAATGGTGGAAAGTTTGGGAAGAAATATCTGAAGGTAAATGCTATTTCAAGGTGTATTCAGATTTACCTTACGGATGGGAAAGGCTCTGTGAGGTGCAAAATATTAAGCTAAATAAAATTTCACCCCAAGGTGAAAACCATAGACAGGTTGGTGTGGTTTTCACCCTGGGGTGAAAACAGGAAAAAACCTACTGCACCTGGACAGCTGACCCAGGATCCCTGGACCAGCTCCACAGCATGGGATGAGGGCTGCAGTGGCATGGTGGCTCCTGGCCTGTCCTGACTGCCCTCTCAGCCATCGCTCTGTGCCAAGCTGCCAGCCACACTCACACTGCAGCCAGAAGGGACTGCATGGTTGAAACTTGAGGTCTTTAGTACCCTGACTCTGCTCAGTCAAAACAAACCACACAGCACCTCCGGCACGTCTGGGGGAAGAGGCAACTCCAGCCGGAGGGAAGAAGAAAGGAAAACCTTCAGTTTTGAATGATTGCTTGGCTGTTTCGCCCAAGGAGGCGCAGCCACAATCATCTGCTATGATTCAAGGCAGCTGCAGCCCAGAGGTGTCCTGGCAGGACTCACAGCTGCGGGCAGAGGTTCAGTGCAAGACCACTGACTCCAAGCAGGGTCCTTTGTACTCGCAAACCCAACTTGCAGAGGAAACTCAGATCTGTAGGAACACAGAGATGCCAGAAAATCAACCCACTTAAATCAGGCATTTGAAATGCATTAACATCCCTTTCTTTGGCTCTTGGCTTCAGTCCTCTCTGGCTTCAAGCACTGCTGGATGCTGAGCAGTGGCTGCAGCAGTGGAGGGGCAAGAGAGCTGAAGCTGTTTCTTTCCAGGGGTTTCACCAGTGAAGAGGAGCCACCTCTTGCTGCATCCTACAACAAGGGACACTTTAACTGATTGCAAAAAGAGTTAAGTGTACTTAGCACCTTGGTAGATGAGGGCTAAGGTGGGTAATAGCCATAGCAGAAGTAGCTGCTTGGGAAGCAATTTAATTAATAAAAATGTAAGAAACAAAAAGGTCAAGCCTTGCCTCTGCTGTGCTGCATTTAATCTGCACATGTACACAGGACTTCAGCCTCGCGGGTGTTGGTTTTTTTTTTTTTAGCTGGCACATTTCCCCAAACACGATAACATTTTTTAACTTTAGTGGATGACATTTTGTAATATGTTTAAGGATCTGTAATATTTTATGCTTACAGCTTTTTGCTATTGTTGTTCCAATATGGCACTGATGCTGGTATTAAAGTTTAATATGATTAGAAAGCTCAATTGTATAACCAAGGGGTTATACTCTTTATCTATTCTAATCTGATTAAGAAGCTTCTCTTCTGTAGCTTTCTGCAATCACTTTATATCAAAACCTGGGAGCAAAGCAACCAGCACTTTGGTTTGTCCCAGATCAAACAAAATACCAAATGGATTCCTTAATTGTGTACTTCATTCCTTACCCTCCTGCAAACCCGGCTTGTTTGGCTTTAGTGGATCTGTTCACTGAGAAAGGGCTGTGGAACCAGTCAGAGGCCCAGGCTTGCCCTGAGGCTGCTTAAGGCTCAATAGCTGCCTGTTTAGGGGCAGAAAAAAGGCATTTTGGGTCTTGCTGCCTGGTGGTTTTGCACCACCATACACTATGCTCTGGGGGTAAAACAGGGTTGGCAGATGAACCCCCTACACAGCAGAGGTTATTCTGTGTGCTATGGAGCCACAGCATTAGCAAGCTTAGCTCCAAGACCAGAGTTAGAGAATGCTACTGATGTTTACATCAACCCCTGCACCTGCACCTTAGAAGTGGGGGGTGGTTGCTCTGCAGACCACCTTCCAGCAAGACCTCCCAAGACTGAGTCACCACTGGGACCACCAACTCCCATGTGGCTGAAGCTGGTATCTGCCACCACAGCAGGCTGCTGTGGGATGCAAAGTGGCCTCAAAGCTATTCCCTCTCCTCTCTACACCTGAGCCATGGTCTCTACAGGGTCTCTACACCTGGAGGCTTTGGCTAAGCCAGGGTAGGAAAGGTCAGGGAGGGAAGTCGAGGCTACTACTTGTGAAGGAGAGCAAAGAGGGGCAGCCCCTCCTAGATGTGGTATTTGCCCTTTAGAGTCACACAACAAGCTCTGCCCTTCAATTTTATGCCCAATTCCTCCCCAGCCTGTGATGGGAGCACTTGGCCCTCATCCCTCCTTGTGCAAACAAACTTGGCTTTCCCCACTGAGGAGCATGCTGTTTGTTTGGCTGTGCTTCCAACACATAGGCTCCCCCAGCCAGCCTTCACCAGCATGGTTCAACAACAAAAACCCCCAAACACATTCCTTCTCCTTCTAAACCATCTTCAGGCCCAGTGGATGCCACAGCTGAGCAGGCTGCCTGTAACCAGACTCTTGGGCCAATTTGATTTCCGAGTTTTCTGTGAGACTCTACGGAAGGAAGTTCATCACCACTGTATCAGCTGCAATGCATGACTGACATGGGTGCTGCATCCATACTGCTCTGCTGATACTCAGGAGACTTACCCATGTGTGGTATGGCAACAAACAGAAGGACAACATCAGCATTTAGTTAAGAGTAAGCTTTCTTATCCCTATAATATTATTTCAATTGTCCACAAGTATAAAGTCTAAAGCCTTCTCAGCCTCTGAGCAACAAGTAATTTAAGAATTGCTCTTCACTAGCTAGACAGACTTATTTCAGGTGTGACAACATCTCTCCTTTCTCTATGTGTCTGCAAAGAACCACTTTTTAGACAAGTAAGCTCCCCTAGAAGTTGCCCAAGACAACTGGGATGAGGATGTTCACTGACCTTCCTCAGCATTACACCACCTTCTTTCTTGGGCCAAATGGCATGTATTGCCTTAACTCCATGTTTGCCATCACTGCTGTCCTGCCTGGCATACACACACTTTTAAGTCATGAGGATCTCCTACCTTAGTTTGTTAAAAAATGTTTATGATCCATTAAAATTGCCTCAGAAGTAAATGGTCAAGTTTCTTTAAAAAAAGGAACTTGCCTTGCTTCTGATGTTGTCGGGGTGACATTCTGAGAACCAGGCTTAGATCTTCATTATACCCACTCCAGATCTATTACAGAATTTGTAGTGGCAAATCTATTACAGAAATATATTATTAATATGTATTCTTAATTATTCTGTGACATTGATTTTTCCCCTCAGTTGTTCATGACTGTGAAGAGAAAGTTTAGAGTGGCAAACGAACTCTCTAGATTTCACTTTACTGGCATGCGACATGGAATAAACTCTTACATTCTTAACTGGAGATCCCTAGGGTTATTTGGAAAAGGTGTTCCTCCCATGAAACTCCAGCACACAGATGACCAAGTCCACCACTTTACACAAAGCTCTGTGCACCTCCCCCTGCAGCAATGAACTCATTCATCTGTCTGTAAATCAAAACTCTGATGATCTGGCTCCCACCTTACAAGAAGTACAAGACCCCATAACCCACTGGCAGACATGGCAGGTTTCTTCTGCACTTTGGTACATAGGCATGGTTCTCTTTTACAGGAACTCAACTATTCATAGCTACTGCAAGGAGCAGCAATACAGAGTCTGGGCAACTTTACTGCAAATCATTGAGAAATTGCTTTTAGACTCATTCTAGCATTGCAGACGTCTAAGGATAGAGCATACTTGCCTGCAGGAGATGGAGATGGGAACTGATAACCAGGAGGCTCAAGTTTCAGCTGTAAAACTGATGTTTCCAGCAAGACTGTCGCCTTGCATCAAATCTCTGCTGTGAAAACATCCTCCAGCTGATCAGTACCAGCTGGCATGGAGGGGGAAAGAGGAAACACTACTTGTGGCAAAGTACCATAAGGCACAGCTCTTACCTCCACTTTAAAAGCACTTCTCAGTGCTGGGATTAATGGTTAAACAGGTGGTATGTCACCCTGGCAGGATGAGCATACCCTCAGACCCTTATGGTACATTCACTAACTGTAATTTGTGATAAATCACAGGAGAAAAAAAATTATCTTTAAATTGAGTCTGCACCGAGCTCCCCATATCTTTTGCAAAGAGTGAGACGATACTTCGGAGTTATTACAATGTGTAGAATGAACTTTTATTTTCATTCATCCTTCATTAATACCATACAATTAGATAGCAATATTTGGAAAAAAATAATCTTGAAATTATTTAAAACAGAAGGCACAGAAAACCAAACCCAACTATGCTGCTACAAGAGAAAGGTGAAAAATTATTCAGGAAGCGAATTTATTCCGAAAAGTTTTAATCGCTAGATATTCTGATCAAAAGCTACAGCACACAGAAACAAAACTGCACAGTTTAAGCTAACCCATGCTTTTGTTACATTTAACATATAAAAGGAAAAAAAAAATCTAAAAATGTTTTTTGCAGGATTTTGAGTGAAAAGTGTAATTTTTAAAATAAAACCCACTAAATCTAGTACATATGTCAAAAACTTCCCTAAAGCCTACACACTAAGATGTACTTCACAAAAAGTCTGCATTAAGGGCAAAGTATACAGTTAAACACCATCTGGGGATGGGAGAAAACTGGTTCTTAAATCAGTTAAGAGTATCAAATAAATTTGGTGTTTGCTTCAGAAACAAGGATTCTCACTACAGTAATATACTGGAGAGGACATTCTTTTGTATTTTAATATAATGAAATTAAACCAATAGTATACATTACAGAGAGGAATAAAACCATTCATATGAGATTTTTAACTTCTTTTTTTCTTGCAAAAGAGTAACTTTATTTCTTTTGAAAACAAAGCTACTGGAATTAATGACATGCGATAATATGCCCCGATATTATACCAGCTAAGTTTGAAAATAAAGTTCATGCTTCACAATTGAAATATGCTGTGACTCTCAAATACATTCTCTGGTAATTAATAATACAATACAGAGGTCATTCATAAAATCAGTTCAGGTTGGGAACGTGGTTAATAAATGAAGCTCTTTTCAAATACTGAGAACACTGACAACACAGAGGGTTAGCTCCAGGTCAGCGTATTTCTTTCTGTGCTCCACCCCTCTTTTCTTAAACAAGTGGGTGCTTAGCCTGCAAATATCATGGAAAGGCAAAGTCTAGAAGTTACACGTCGGTTTGTAAAAATACTAAATACAATCCAAGACAAACAGTATTACTGACAACTTAATAACAGGTGCTCTCTAAAGAAAAAAAAAATATCCTGAAATGCAAAAGAGATCTTTTCAGCATTTGATATCAAGGCATTTGCACATTTGTCAGGAGGTGACAGTAAGAGTGAACTTTGCAGCTCACTTTGCAGTCGGACTTAAAATCAAAGAGCTTTCCTTCTAGCCTGCTCACCTGTAAACCATAACATATGGTTTCTTAATAGCTTGCTTTTCTCCCTGGAAATAATTCTCTCATTTAGAAAGTACAAGTCAAAGTATTGTTTCCACACTTGAATAAAGAGAGCTGACAACTACAATAGAAACGGTAAAAATGATCTTCATAAAAATGTTCATCAAAATTCTCTGACATAGCAAAACATTCATTTGTAAAGTAAAGTCTAATACTGCAAGCCATTCACTCAAAGGCGACCTTGGGCACATGTATCCTTGCCAGCATTGCAACAGGAATTACTTCTGTATTTCTTGTCATCATAGGGTACAAACACTGTAATATATTAAAGTTTCCTAACAAAGAGTCCAATTATTGCACTTTATAAAAATTCTAGTAATATCAGGCTTTTGTCCTACTTTTCTATGAACGTTGATGCCCTGCAAGAAAAATTTGGGGGACCAAGTAATATCTGATGAATAAGACGGAATACTTGAATCAGTCCGAAATATGGAATCAAAAATGGAAAGGCTTACGAAATGAAGAGATGCAACCTTTGGAAACAGGTTTTGGTTCACAGCAGCAGACAGATGTGTCATTCTGATACTGACACACGTTCTCTTTGCCGGGAAGAGCGGGCACATGAATGTTACATTTATATATCACAACACAATTTGAGGACTTTGCAGAGAAACCCAAAGAACTGCTAAGTTCTTCTGCTGACCCTACAAGCCTGATGGGAAAAGCTCAATGACAGCCATACTGGAGTGGGGGTTTCTCTGTGAGCTCAAATATATTTGCATTTGTGTCAGCAATAGACATAGCAAACAGAAATAGCTATTTCAGGATGGCAAAATAGGTAGAGTAAGTCTGAGAGGCCTGTAAGAATGGAAAATACAGCAGTTTTGGCCCTGCTTTTAACCAGCTGTATCAATAGGGAAAAAAAGATAGAGGAGATTTTTGTGCCAACTATCTAGAAAAAGACGCCGCTTGAACCGAAGTGATTCACAACTCTATATGAGGCTTCCAGGCCAGCAAATCACAGTTAAAGTCACTTTGTTCCTCTGCTCCTTCAGCATGGGAACAAGTGCAGAATGACTCATTCCAACCGTGGATAGGCCGTTTACAGCAACAATCATATCACCACACCTAAAAAACACAAGAAGAAAAAAAAAAACACATTATAAGTCCTGCTCTGTAGTAATTAGCACACACCAACAAACAGCACTTCACTGCTGGGGTGGTAGGTTTGCATGAGGCTGGAAAGTGTAGCTAAAAATCCCAAAGCAGTTCAATTTGAAGTCTGTTCTACTACTGAAAGATGCCCGTGCTCATTGCAGGATTGTTGGACTAGATAATTTTTTAAAAGGTCCCTTCCAACTTCCAACTATTCTAGGATTCTCTGAAACTCATCTGGGAAATTCCCAAATCACTCTATTTCAATTCTAATACCAAGACAGTTCTGCATTAAGAGCTGACCTGTATAGAAACATGAGAAGAGAGATTTGGAAAGACCTAATGGAGTCAAGAGAAGATGAAATAGCATGTGCATGACAGAAGCATTTCTGTTTGTTTGTGTGGATTATGACACATTTACACCAAACATGCCTTTACTGTAGGAGGTGTAAGTAAAGATACTTATGGTTACCAACCAACCACATTCCAAGAACCTTGTTTTCAGTGGCTTATGATTTTGTCAAATATAACCATTTGGCTTGAAATCTCCCTCAGCAGATGGTTCAACTGAGAATTGCAGCATCTTTGCATTTTCAAATGGGTAACAGAAATTTGTGAGGGTGCCATTTGCTGGCCCTGAGAAAACTGACCTCGAAGGTTTAAGTTCTGGTTTTTAAAACCCCAAAAGAAACTTCAAAAATGCACCCAATTTCTTTCTGTATTGAGCATGTTCCATCTCTAGACACCTCTGCTTTGCAACTTGAGTATGTGACACTCCCCAGAGTAGTCAAGTGTGAGGACTTTTCCTTAAACTGATCCACTCAAGTATTGAAGGCACCAAAATGGATGGCAAGAAGATGCTCTCCTGAGCTTTCCTAGGGCAGAGCAGAGGAAGGGGAAGCAGAGTTACCAACACCAGTCAAATGTGCATTCAAAAGTCCTTCTCTGCCTGAACCTAGGAACCCCATCACCCAAATGGCAGTGCTGCAGTTCACTTCAGCACATCCCACAGCCTTTCCGATGAAGTCATTTTGCCTTCTATAAAATCACACCAGACAGATCATGTAAGCAGAAAACTGTCTAAATTATTGAACTGTGAAGTTATTTACTCCCTTCCTCTCCAGCCTAACATTTAGATAATTTAAACAAAACAGAGCAGCTTTAGAAGAGACCTGCCCCACAATAACTCAAGGTGCGGGTTCTAAGGGGCTCTCCCTTGCTGATGGCCCATTTTTAAGTCTGTAATTTCAGTGGAACAGTACATTTGAAAAGAGAGTACTGTATCACATTATCACACAAGAGCATCTTTCCATACATTACAAGGGGGCAAATGTGACCACGATGATTCTTCCACTCTTCTTAGGAATGATGCTTGAATTTCCTTTTGTGTGAAGACTTCTAGTTATTAAGTCCCCAATCTGAAATGATTTAATTTGGGTTGAACTGAGATCTCTAATTTAATCCAAACTGTTCCACAGTTGGAAAAAAAAAGTAATTTTGTGTTCAGCCAAGTTATTTTTTCATTTATTTATTTAGTCATTGAACTGAAAAATCAATTACTGTCAAGGCTCTAGGCATAAGTACATTCTTTTCTTAAGTCACTTTGTAAGAAAATCTGCATGTAAAAACCATGCCACAAAACTTCAAGTTGCATATTCTTGACTGCCACCTTCACAAAAAATCAAGTTTATGAAGAGAACCTTTAATGGGAATTTTAAGTCCTAGTTCTGAACTAATCCTACATGAGGCTAAGACATATATCTGGATACTGGACCTGGGGGCTGCATCCAAATGCATCGTCTAAGTAAAATCATATAATCTTTAAGGTCAGAAGGGACCTCAGGAGGTTTATAGCCCAACCTTGTGCTACAAGCAAGGTCAGTTGTAAGACCTGCCAGGACTCTCAGGGCTTTACCCAGTAAGGTCTCAGAAACCTCTAAGGGCAGAGACCATGCAATTTATGCCACTGCCTGACCATCCTCATGGGGAAACAGTTTCTTCTCATAACCTGTCTCAAGCTCTTTTGTTCAATTTGTGCCCACTGTCACTCATCCTCTCACCCTGTACCACTGAAAAACCTGGGCTCTGTCTCCTTGATAATCTCCAGATAAGTACTGGAAAGGGGTTTTGGCTGCCCCTGAAGCCTTCTCCTTGCAGGGCAAATGCTCCAGCTCTACCATCTCAGGGGCTTCTGCTGAACTTGCTTCATTTATCAGTGACTTTCCTGCCAACTAATGACAGGGTAGTGCCATGGGGACTTGGCTCCTTAATAGTCTTTTCAGAAATCTTTATCACCTACTTTCTTGCCCTTCTATTAAAGCAGTAGCACCCATCTTCAGTACCAGTTTCCAGCAGTGGCTTCGGAAGGCTATGTGAAAGGATAAAGCAGTTTTGCCCACATTGCAGAAGTTAAGTTCTAACTTTTAGCTGTTCTATAGGAAGACAAAAACTAGCTAGTTCTGCACATAAACACTGCACATTGCCTCTTGGCCTAAAGAAGAGTTCAACAGGAGACAGCAGGTGACAGCACAGCTGGGGAGGAGCACAGGAGATGCCACCACCTCTGAGAGATACCCTTTCCACAGCAGAAACACCCTGCCACTTTCCTGCATCCCACTCACCAGGGAGGCAAAGCACTACAGGCCTGCACGATCCAGCAGCACAAGATGCTACAGTGAGTACTTCCTTAAGCAATTAGTTGCATGTAACTATTTAAAAGTGGTTTATTATTGTTGCTGTTATTACTGCTATTATTATTTCTACCACTGTTACTTTGGCTTACTTTAGTCTTCCATCAAAGTAGGCAGGAGTTCCAAGAACAATCGTTTTAATGAAGAAAGGCTGGTTTGTGTGGTTCTCCTCGTAGCCACCGACGATGCTGAAGCCCCAGCTCCCTAAATTGCTCCGCCGCAGCACCACGTCATGGCAGCTATGCAGGCAGCTGTGGAATGGAAGCACAGCATAACAAGAGAAAAAGCCACGTACAGTTTTACAGTAGGCACAACATCTGCTGTCTCATCATTACCACTGCGCTAAATGTGGAAGAGAAAGGGAGGGATGGTGATTAGACCTCTGTTCCCAGAGTAATTTTGCAATAATCAAACCAATTACCAAAAAAGCCCCACAATCTTGAGACAGAAAAGTGTTTTAAAAGAAATAACACAGTGCTAGAATAATTACTTAAACACAGTTAACTCTGCAAACTGACAGTAATAGAACTGCATTTTAGGGATTTCACAGGTGGCAACAATGTGGGTGGAAAATCAATACCTGATGCATTCAGTTTGCAAGTCAAAAATGCAGAGCATTTGTCTTCCACCCCCAGCCAGTTTAAGCTTTTTCTACTTTAAGTAAAAGTTAAAAATCCATGCACAGTCTTCATTACCTCTGATTCATCACCAGTAATGGAAATATAAATGACTAACCATTTTGTTACACAGAATGTAAATAATTCAGATCACATTTCACTAACTGTACTGCTATATGTTATCAGCCCTAGTGAAAATTAATTCTTGCCAATGAAGTTGGCAATGACTGTAATTTAACAAACAAACAAACCTACATAGAAATTAACTTTTTGTTAAAAAGACACCAAGTTCTTTACTGTTGTTTGACACTGCTTTAAAGCACAATGTATAGTATAATGTGAGGAGCCACACGTGGGCATCTTTAGCACAAAAGAAATAAACCACTAGATAAGAAAAAAAGTGCTGCTAAAGCATGAAAAGGAAGTATATTTACCAAAACTGAGAGCCATTTATTGAGATTACTCATTAATACTTTAATAGAAGATAAATTAATTGACAGTTAAAACTCAGAAAAAGAGAAACCTCTGGAGGGCCAACGCATGGTTGTGTTATCTTCAGCTGCATTCTGCTCCCAGTCTGACTGGTTCTTGTTGTGGTTTAACACTTTTAAGTACAGACCTGGCAAATCCATCAGAGGGAAAGGAATTAACCTGTATGCCCTGACTGAAGTTAACAACTCTACCAGCTGTAGTAGGAGCTCTTCTTGATAACAAGCAATGTCAGAATGAGATTACAGCTGCAGCCTCAAGATTGAGGAGTACAAACGAAGTGATGTCCATCAGATTACAGAGTAGTTAAGGGCAGGGAGCTTGCTGCAAATCCCTAAGAGATTTGTGTCTGGCAGAGATGGTAGTGGATTCTTGAAAAAAAAACCATGTGAGCCTATAGTTACACAGCTACAGTCTTGGCACAGGACATGTCAAGAATCTGTCAGAATGGCCAAAATCCGATGCAATATTCTGAAGTGAAGTATTTGGCCTCGTAAACTTAGGTAGTAGATTAGCAAAGAGACAGATGGATATTTACTTTGTGGTTTTATTAGTAATTGCTCTGGTTTTAGATATTCTACAGAAAGTTACAGTACAATGAAACGAAAAAAAGATGAATTGTGTCTAACAGAAGATTCCACATGGGTAGTTACTATCGTTTGTGAAGGGATAAATCCAGTCTATTCATCTTTGAGTTTCCTAAGGAAACACTGCTCCCGTTCACAGCCCTCTTCCTAAGCACACTGCCAACTGGATATAGCCGAGATGGTCAGGCAGAAATAAGGGCAGATGTGCTGCAACTAAGAAGGTCTCTGCTTCTTTATGTCTCTCACAGGACTTAGCTTAAAACAGCTAAGTAAGTACTTTATTGATGAATTCCGTACCTTGGAAGTCCCAGCCACATGACCCACGACGGTGACCAGCTGGCATCATATTCATTTTCACTGATGGTACTCAGTTGTTCTTCATTAGCCTGGGGCTGTTCTTCTACAATCTGGACTTCCAGGGCTTTCAGGGCAACTACTGAAGAGGCAGCACTAGCCTTCAGCATGGCCACCGCCTCGCTGTGACTCAGGTTGGTCAGATCAATGCCATTGATGTTCAGCAGCACATCACCTGCGCAAAGATGTGAGGGAGAGAGCATCAGTCTGACAGTCCTGCCCACCCACAGCACCTCCCACACCAGGGTTTCATTCCATACTGAAGTCTTTGGACCTGAGACAGTCTGAACTAACAGACTGGGAATGCGAATAGCTCTGAAGCCTTGCATTTTGAAAACAGTTTGAAACTTTAATGTATTGAGCTTAGATCAAGTTGGATCAGTGTAGTTTATTTCCACATAACACACCAAATACTGTGACTCCTATGTATACTGCCCTGAAAATCTGGAATAGAAATTAGCTAAGGACCTCACCAGCTTGGCTGCAACTCACACTGCAGATGCCATGACACAGCTGTTTCCAGACATGGATCTTAGGTTCACCCTAACTTTAAAAGTGAAGGAAGAACGATGACAGGAACAATGCAGGCACCTCAAAGTAACCAATTATTGTATAGGTAAGGTTCCATGGAGTGCTTTAATTCAGTTGGTTTTAACAACTTGTTACTTGGGAGAAGAAAATGGAATTCAAAAACTACTGGAAAGTTTGGTACAAAACCCAGTTAATTCAAAGAAAAAAATGGAGCATCTCTAAAAAGATAATTTGGAAAGACTCAAAGCCAGGAAAAACATTTCCACAATTTTAGTTTTATATTTTTTAAAAGCCTCAGGATGAAAACAAGAATGCTATTAACTATCCAGTGGCAGAATCCTTTTTCACACAATGTCTCACCAGTGAAAGCCAGAAAAACCAAAGCAAAAGTGCAAACACACGGATCACATTTGGAATGAGACTCAGTTTTTAAAAGGTTTTTCCTCCCAGTAGCTTCTGTGGCTACTTTAATGTTACACAATGAAAGAACAATAGTGATTCTTCTATCAAGTGTGTTTTTCATAGTAGTACAGAAAAAGAAAGCATACCTGCTGGTGTGTGGGTGTACATCTCCCTTTCTCAGAAGCATAGAAGGATGCTCCCACACTGTTCTTTTAAATGTACAATCTGTGAAATTTTTTCCCTAAATTTCTTTCCTGAAACATTCTATAATTCTGTGAAGTGTGAATCTCAGAGATCCCATAGGCAGTCTTTGACTCACATATGACATAATATGTTTTAATCATCAAATGCTTTGCTGTCAATTATGCAGGACTGTCTTCACCCATGCTGAGCCCAACCTTCACCTCCCTGTTCCCTTTTACAAAACCAAGGAACAACGACAGGTGTTGCAGCATCCCTGAAGATGAGCAAACTCACGCTGTCCCAGAGGATAAGAAAGCTTTTGGGAACCAGGATCAACACTGATGTAGCTCTTGGGGTAAACTCTGAGTGGGTGAGCTGTGGCCTATCATCAGAGCTTTTCTGCTGTTCAGATATTACACTGGGGAGCAGAGATTTCTTGGACAGAGATATGGCACAATCCACTAAATTAAAAACAAAAACAGGATGTGTGTGCATCACACCAGACCCTCAGCTCAGGGGATTACCATCAGCTTTAAAGAATTTAACTATACATTTCCTGATCTTATCCACTTCCCCTGCTATCATGCTGTAAACATCCCCTTCCCATAAAAGGTGAAAGTGCAACAGAAAATACTGTATTTCCATTATTAAATCATGAAGAAAAACATCCATAAGCATTTCCCTACATCTGTGAGAAGACTTTTTGACACCACCTGACTCCAGAGAACGCAGTGATCAAAAAGCAATCAGAGGTAGCCATGCCACCAGGGAAGTCGAACCCCACCTCGTTTAATCCTGCCATCTCTTGCCAAACACCCGTGAGGCTGCACACTTGTCACAAAGATGGGCAGTTCGCCACTTTTGCTGCCTCTGCCTCCTGCCACTGTCATTCCCAGAGATTCATGTGGCTCTTTTTTCACAGTAATGTGCTTTTCTTGGCATGTAACACACTGGGAGAGATCCTGTTTAATAAGGATAAATAACATTGTTAAAACTAAGGAAAAAATCCAAGCAAACCAAAACCAAAAACCAGAACAAAACAACTAAACACACCCCAAACCCACAATCCAGCACTTTCATGGAACAGTTTAAAAGGACTAAGTAGTGGAAACCAGCTTTGGCTGGGTTTCTTCCAGGTCAGATCCCTGCGCCCCCCCCCAAAAAACCCCAAATCACCAACAAAAACCACATGGACCACATGGATACTTAAACATAGATAGAAAGCTTATAAATGCCCATCTTGAAAATCTCACTCTAGTTTTTCTTAACATCCTATACTGGAACAGGCTAAATCTTAGGACTGCACTACAAAACCATACGGTCAAAAGTCTGGAGACAAACCAGAAACAAATCTTTTGATGTTGTGGTGAACATCAGCATTACTTCATTTGTCAGTAGAATATGCCTCAGAACTACAAAGAAGCTCCTAAGAAATGAAAATGTGTTTTCATGACGACAATAAGAGACCCTTTAAAGCCCTTATGCATCATGTTCTCTTTTGCAGCTGGTATGTAGAACCTCCCAGAGCACAAACTAAGGCCAATTGATGCTAATGGCTTGTAATGGGTACCTTGGGCAGCCTCCCTAATGATTATAATGAAGACTCAAGCTTGAAACAAGAAGAGATCTTGTATGAAATTTTCCAACAACTGAATGATGAAGTTCAGCCTGTATTTAGTTCTGCCAAATAAAAAACATCTAAACCTAAATCAAAGTAAATTTTATTTGCTGAAGCCTTTCCCTCAGGCTATTAAGTAAAAGATTCAAACCACTGCACATACACCTGTAGTAGCATCTTAAATTAACAGAATACTTGCAAGGAATCTAAAATAATGAAATAAGGTGGGATACTCTTCAAAGTGTATATATGTATATATTCCCCTGCCTTCTCTTGAAAAATGACAACATTGTGTTCTTTGACCTCCAATGCCATGTGCTCCTTCTGACTGGCTCTGCTCCTCATATACACATTAATCATGGAAGTAGCTATATGTAAACACACCATAGCTTATAAAGACAGCTCATTCTTAAGACTTCAGGCTTTAGGACTGGCTGCTGCCCCACAATCATATAAACGCATTTTACGCCACAAGGCTTCTAAGCCAACTACAGGTTAACAAGAGAAAGATAAATGATACAAAACATGAGAAACGTCCACTTGCTGTTACATGGGACTTTCCATTTTAAAAGAGCCCACAGATAGCATTGATCCGTGAGGGAAATCCACTCATCCAACTTTGGAACTGTGGTAAGAGCACAACCCATGCTGGCAGGTGCAAAGCTGATTCATGTTCTGACATCAATGAACTAATCATCGTGTAGGTATGGCCCAGTACTGTGGCAAGTACCCACAGCCACGGTATTAAGGAGTCTCACCTTTGTCCCTCAGGAGGAAAAAAACCTTCCTAAAGCCTCATTTGTTCTTTTCTAAAATTATCCCCACTTTTAAAAGAAAATACAATCAACACATGTAAATTATCCCAACAGAAGTACAATGCTAAATACTAAAGCAAATGGAGTGGACAGGAGGAAAGGTGGATTTGTTGACATGGTCAACATAACAATTATTTCACAAAGTCAACTTCTTAAGAGTGAGAAGTTGTATTTTTCTAATTACAAGAACATTTCAGGCACAGGCTCTATTTCTGCAGCTCTTCCAAATAATTTGACAATAGCTTCATGAAAATCTCTTCATTTTGCCTTTCTCTTCCTGCTTGAGACCCTGCAGTACTCAGCAGTCTTGCAGCCAGGACTGCTGACGCATGAAGGAGACGACATCCCTCCAACATGGTCTTTATATGCCGCATGGTGGGCACCACAGCTCCTTCCTGGTTGCAGCCAGCACAGCAGCAACAAAAACCGTAACATTCTTGAATGACAGCCCTTCCATGCAGGAGTAACACCAGCCACTGTTTTAGACAAGGTCTAACAACTACAGCTGTACGACCTCACAGAACTTGCTTCTTTCACTGCAGTCAGCAAATCAAAAAAAATACTGAAAACCTGTTGTGTGTCTTTTGTTCCTACTCCAGACACGACGCAGGACTTGAGGACCCGGAAGTCATGGCCATTTTTTTATTAATTAGATTAAAAAGAAGATACAATCCTTTCTTCTAGCTTTGCCTTGCTACACACACCACCACGTGAGTAAACCAGTATTTATTCCTTTCAGAAGGAGAAGTACCAACCTTATGTGAGTTAGGTCTGCTGTGAAACAGCTGCTGGGACTGGTGTTGGTGTGAGTTGCTATTGTGAGTCCCGGTGTCTCGGATAATACTGACTGTCTGTGACTTCAGGGGTCTAGAGATGATCAAGTTCACTCTCTCTCCACTAGCCTGTTGAATACATTAGGTCATCAAACATCATCAAGTTTGATAGGATACTGATTATCAGAAAGGGAGAAAAACATATGACAGAATGTGAAACCAGACAACAGCAGACCTCATTTTCCAGTTCCTTTATAGACTGCACAGTCCCTTACTTGCTTCTTTTTGCAATTCCCCCCAGAATGAAGGGGAAATTAACATGCCTTCTTCTCCTCTGATGTTACCTTTACATCAGCTGAAAATCCTTTGTCAAAAGGACCATTTCTCACTTGGTGTTACAAAGCTTCAAACATTAAAATTCATCCCGTTCCATTTGCAGCCTCTGAACTTCAGCAACACGTAGCAATGAATGGAAGAAATGCCTATGTGATAGCTCCAAGATCTGCAGATTTTGATCAAAAGCTCTGAACACCTCTGATACTTCCCAAAGACACGTGCAAGAAAGATGTTACACATGAGCATACCATCATATTCTGGATTTTGGGGAATACTGGGAGACTCCAGTCTGGAGTTACCAGATGTTAAATAAAACATCAACTCTTCTTCTTGCTGCAAAGCCACATCTTAAAAGGTAAAAGTTACACGATACTAAATTTCGATTACTGTTTACAAAAACTGGGAAACTGAAATTACAATTCCCAAGATCATTGTTATTTTAATTTCACTGCAGGGAAAACTCTTGAAATGATTCCTGAAACAAGTATTTACTACTCATTTGTATCAGAGTTCTCTATGTGGTGCTTTAAGCAAAGATGATGGCACTGGACTGCAGGAATGTACTACTGGTATATTCCAACTTTCCTAAAAACAGAGCCATTTTCATCAACATCCCATCAGCAGGAAGTAGCAGTGCTGCATCTGTTTCCTTAGAAACTGGGAGAAAGGCATGGAGTAAAGGTTTTCCTGTGGGGACACAGAAGGGTCATATGTCACACTGCATCAAGCTTTGGGTAATATTCGTGTCCAGAGCATAGCCAGACATTGGAAATAGCCCTTTTTTGAACACTCAGAAAATGAGCTGTACCATGCAGAACCCATGGAAAACCTCTATTCGACTTCCCAGCTGCTACCTGTTGACTCTAAGGTCTGACAAATTACTTTCTTGTTTTAACTCAATTCCATGCACAGGCAAATCAATAAAAACCAAAGCCCACTTTTATAGAGCTTACTGAGAGATTAAAATACAATACATACATAAATAGAATAATAATAATCCTCTTTTTTCTTCCCTGCTAAGCAATAGGCTACAATAGGCTACTCTCCTCGCTCACAAGAACTGTCTTCTAACCTTCAGGCTGCATTTCAGGGAAGACTAATGCGTTTTTCAATTCTGAGGAGGTGAAGTTCGTCTGGTAGGTGCCAAAGCAGATCCTCTTCTTCACTACTATTTTCAGAACATAAATCACTGTAAATTACATTGACACAGGCTTTTAGGCCTCACACAAGCTGCTCTGTCTGGGAACAGACTCTAGCCCAGGCTTTGCCTAAGAAATAAAGCTGAGCTAAGGGCCCAGATAGGGAAAGCAAATTACCTGTATAACCTGAGCAGCAAGCTCCGGTGTGCCGTGCTTCAAATCGTGTCCATTAATTGCCAGCACGCGGTCATTACTGCAGAGCCTGCCGTCCTGAGCAGCCAAGCCCCCTTCCAGAAGGTCGAGGATAAAAACTCCTGGCTCATCTGTTCTGCGCACGAGCTTGATGCCGAGCTGCTCGCTGGAGTCGCGCTTGTGCAGGGTCACCTGGAAGCTGTCCTCCCGCCCGGAGCCCGGCGTGTCCGTGTGGGCGTGCGTGCGGCTGCCGAACCGCCGCTCCCGCAGCACCGTCAGGTGCAGCACCGAGCACGGCTGCGACAGCACGGCTCGAGCGTGGTTGTGGGACACGTTGCTTATGTCAAAGCTATTGACCTGCAAACAACAACAGCAAAATAAACGTCACAATGTTGTTTTCATATGTTTAGTTGTTTGGTTATGGAAATAAGCCCTTTCCAAAGTAAATGCACTCACTGCAAAACCAGCCTTGGAGCAACCTACATGTCTGACCCCACTAGGCTTCCTCTCGTCCTTCCATTCTCTCCTGAAAACTCGCATTGGATGCTCAATCTACAAACTTATTTTTAGGTTGGAAAAGATCCTCAACATCACCAAGTCCAAGTGTTAACCCAGCACTGCCAACTCCACCACTAAACCGTGTCTCCAAGTTCCACACCTACATGTCTATGCAGCTCCAGGGATGGTGACTCCACCACTTCCCTGGGCAGCCTGTTACAGTGCTTAACAACCCTTTCGTGAAGAAACTTTTCCTAATATCCAATCTAAGCTTCCTCTAGCACTATTTTAGGCCTTTTTCCACGAAGGTGACAACACGTCCCCAAAAGGGAACACCCTGTGCCATCACAGGCCAAGGTTTTTGTCCTCTTGGTCTCCTATACTTGTCTTCCTTAGATCTTTACACTGTTTGTGCTCCAGGAGAAGAACATGACATGTGCTTTCAGTGTCAAGCCCAGCATCACTTAAAACTGCAAAATAATAGCTATAAAAAGAATGCATCCAAATCTCTGAAGAAAGCTTGCGTCTTGCAATACACAGTACTTTCATTTTTGAAAAAACATTAAAAAAAAAATGAAATCCAGAATAATGAAATTTGTTCATTAAGACAGTAGAAAAAAGGTAGTTGTACTAATTCTCAAGTCTTAGCATGAACTTAGATTTTCCAGAGACTTCAACTAGGTCAGAGTTTCAGACTTATAACCTGTATTACCCAAAAGTCAGTTGTAAATGAAAAAGAGATTAAACCTTCTCTACCTACAACTAAGAACTGTGTTTGTTATATGACCCACTGATACAAAGATCAGTAATCTTCAGTCATGTCTTGCACTGTAAAAATAAGAACTGACAGTGCAATGAGATTTGGCAGAAAAGAGGAGCATGACAAAAATTCAGCACAAAAGCTGCATTTGCCTTGTTTTGTAAGAAGCAGTTCAAAGTTAACACTAGAATTTCATCCTTAGCACGTATTACTGAGCTGTGGTGAAGGAACCCCTGCCCCACAATTTCAGCAGATACAAACTAACACCAAATGGTCTATACTGATTGATGTGCCTTACCTAAGCCTTTCAATAATCCCCACTGCAACCTAAGTAAGCAAAAACAAACATGCAGCTTCTCACCATCTAATAGCAATATTAAAATTTTTAAAATATACAAAGTAATGTACAAGAGCTGCCACATTTGTATCACACATTTGAGCTCAGGGGCTCCCACAAGTCTGTGCCAAACCATTCGGCTGTGGTGGCTTCCGAATGGTGAAGGGGTACTGCACCCTCCCTCAGCCACCTCCAGGCCAAAACCCAGGACAAAGCCACAGCTGCTGGCAACACCATGAGCTCAGACAGACCCATGGTGGTGTTCTGCTCTGCTACTGCCCTGAGACAGGCTGTAACCTTGGGCAGAGGGAAAAGAAGTATAGCTGGGAGAAATAACATTTAGAGCTGCCTCCTGCAAAAACCACTAGGGCTCATCCATCAGAGCCCTTAAATTAAATCCATTTTTATTTTTAACTGTAGCTAGCTAAAGTAAATACAAAAAATATGGAAGCACTCAAAGGGCACAGAAGAATATACACAATAAAATGTAATTCTTTCTAAAAGGCAGTTTAAAATTTCAGAATAAAACAGCCTTAGCATTTCTTGGGAAAAGAGATTCTCATTAGGACATGCTTCACAGGAATTACAGTCACAGTCCAGCACAAAAAAGAGACAATTTGTAGAGCACTTTGAAAATGTTAGGCACCTATCTGTACCTTGCAGACAACACAAGCTTTTATGTAGCTGTTACTAAATGCTGTTCCCACAGCTCTTAAAAGGGTAATACTTCTTGTTTGACTGTGCAAGAAAATGCTGAGTCTCATATCACAGTCCTTTCTGGCTCTTTCTTTTAGACCTTTACAGCTTATAAAAGCCCTGGAAGATATTTTCAGAAATATCCAGCCAAAGTGTGCATACTGAGTTGCACCTAAGTGCACCTAATTATAGATGGCAGAGACTGAACCTGACCATTTTCATACCATGGCTCAGCACCCGCACAGGTAAATTCAAACAAATAAAGATATTCTATCCCCCCCAAAAATTTCGGTTTTACCCTCTGTACCTCTCCCTTGGCATGAGAGGAAGACTCTCATGGACACCCACTTAGCATCTGACAGCCCCACTGCCAGGATGTTGATAGGGAGGACTCACCGCAGCTTGCAAATTTCTATTTACAGTCAATTCACTGCAATTAATGGCTTTGGAAACTGTAACTGACACCTGCCCAAACAGCAGGAATTTCCAAAGCTTCACTGGAACTCAAGATCCTTATTCTGTCAAACAAGTAGAGCCCTTAGTATAAAAATAAATGAGGCAGCATTCAATCAGTGTCTGCAATTACTTGTTGAAAAGGCAACATCTTGGAAACCTCTTGGGTTTTTTTTCTTGGCCAACCACTATGCTTACACTCCAAGAGAGGAAAAAGGCACATTTCTCAAAAGGGACTTTATTTACTGAAGTGCAAACTGATTTCCTTCCAAGGGTAACTACTGTTTTTAAGCTACTTCCATCAGCTTGATTTCAAAACAGTGAAATTAAGAAGGCTTATAACTACATTTGGACTGATCTCAGGCTGCCAGATCAAAAGCAAACATTCTTACTGAAGTAATTTTGAATTGACGATCATATATTTGTTCCAGGTGGAATGATTAAAAATAGAAGCTGGATGACTGTTCTGTTTATGTAGCACTCAGTTACTGCCATTCTTAAGTGTCCTATAAACAACCCTTTCCCCAAATACAAAAATTAAAACTTCAAAATTAATAGAATTTGATCTTCTTCTACTGCCTGTGGCTAATTACTTAAAACCAAAACAAAAATACACACAATCAAAACCAACTTACATTTTGTTTATTTTTTTTCTTTAAATTCTTAGAGCACCTTGCTTTAAATCATTCCACTGAAGGGTATCACTGAGTCTTTTATATATACTGAAAGATGCCGGTCAACTGCCTCGGTTTTTGGAAGGCAACAGTGAAACCAGATTAAAATAACAGTTTAGATGAAGCTAGCCTTACAATCCACAAATTGCTTTTTACATAGGACAAGTTATGCCAACTTGCTAGCCAGAAATAACCTCGGGCTCCTTCAGAATGCATGCATAAAGTTGAAATAAGGACCAAGTCCCACAACATTTAAAAACAGAAAAATTAACTTGTATTTTAAATGTTGACAACAGATGCTAGGGAGGAAAGAATGCCAGGGACTGGTCCAACAAACAACATAAAGCACGATAGCCAAAAGTGCTAGAACAACAGGCTCTGCTCTGAATATTAATTTGCTTTCCGACTGATAATTGCAAAGCTAACATTGACACGACAAAGTCTGACAAGGAAAATCTTCCATCTCATTTTAACAACAATTCTGCAAGGAGTGAACAGAAAGCAAGCAGACAGAATATGCAATTAGGTTCCATACTTGAAGTATTTGGTCTCCAGCAAGAAGTCTTCCATCTCTGGCAATGATCCCATCTCGATAAACCTCTTGAATGACAATGTTGATCAAAGGTGTTTCATTGCCACCCACTATGCTAATTCCTAATTCAATATAAGGATTGGACCGATGAATTTCAATAGTAGTGATCTCTCCTTCAGGCAAGGTAGGTGGCTGTTGATTTGCTGCCAATTATTTTTAAAAAGAAAGACAATTAATATCTTTTCTACCTCATTCACTTTCAGTAAAATAAATCACCAAAAGATAATGCAGACAGGTCACAAAGCAGCAGTGTAACAAAAAACTAAACCAGTGCAAATCAGTCAGTTCCACTACTTGTTGAAACCTCTAGCTTGTTAGAAACACCTCTCTAATGACTTAGCAGCACCCATGCTTCCTGAAATGGCACCATGTGGATCGAAGTAGGATATTCTGAACCCTTTGGATCCCATCCTTTGTAATAAATTTCATATAATTCACTGGGACACCTGGGGATTCACATTTGGTGATGATGATCAAAATGTATTTTAGGAGTTACCCCACAATAACCTGTTCGTCTTGCAACTGCATTAGGAGCTGCTATTGAGTTACTGGGTCAACTGAAGGAGCCCATTTCTGAAGCAAACACAGAGACAAAGAGGGAAAAGGAGAATGCTAAAGGATGGCAAATATAGAGAAGAAAGGGGACAGGACCACCTTCCTCTGCGGTAAGGCTCAGCTCTCCCTCTCTAAAATCCGAGATGCTCAAGGTGTTACTGCTCATTCGATGCAGCTGGATGCAGGAGTAACTCAGCTGCCTATTTGCTCGAGCAGGACAGCGCTCCCTGTGTGAGAAGGCTGTTGATCCAGTTCAGGGGAAAGGGTGAAGAGGGAAAAACAAATCTCATCTTAGAAAACAACTTTTGTAATTTTACAGAAATTACACTCCTTCCATCTCACTTGTGAGGCCAGTCCCACTAGCAGATTAACATGAACTACTGCACCGTGACACAACAATGATATAGCACCACGGTAGTTGGCACATACACTGAGATATTTCTTTCCTTCCTGTGACTTTATCTCAGTTATAAACCTGCACGTAATCGAAACCCACTAATATTTCTCCAGAAATTGCAAAAGAAAAGCACCGAAGATGCACATTCACAGTTGGTAAGAGACAAGCTCTGACTCCACAAATGTTTCCACATCTGATAAAAGAGACTTGAGAAGATAAGTGATGACATACTGTCTGCTACTGTGTTCTCCTCAAAAGGCGGATTGTCAATGCCGGGCTCATCTGTCCACGCGGGAAGGGCGGGCGAGGTAAAGCTCTGCTCAGCTGGCACTATTCCCTGATCAGCATCCGGAGATAAACTGCTGGGCTGCTCCATCCCACCGAGACCACTCTCGCCCTCTGCTTCTGCTTGCAGCTTGCTCGTTTTCCTTCTCTCCAGAGCAATCCTTCGATGGGAAGCCCCAGGACACCTGTGAAGACAACATTTATATCATGCTTCAAGCCTGCAGCCCTGTTTGTAGCACAAAATGCCCAAGTACTTCATCGAATTAAATTAGTTTTCTTCAAAGCCACAGCTTTAAACACAGCATAAAAAAAAAATATTAAACACACTGAATTTTAGGGCCAAAATACGTTTTAGTGGACAAAACCCCAATACTGCTTTCTTCACAAAACTTCTACTAGGTAGTTTTTTGGCCATGAACTCAATGTGCTGTAACACTTTCTGAATGTGGACTTATTCTGTTATCACAGAAGGGTTTGTGTTGGAAAGGGCCTTAAAGACCATCTAGTTCCAAGCCCTCTGCCACGGACAGGGACACCTTCCACTAGAAGGTGGATTCTGTACATTACAGTTTCTGGAAAGATAACTTTGCTGGAAAAATTAAACAGGATGGTCAAAAAAAATCCACGTAAGAGAAGCCCTGTTCCAAGACACAACTGGAGACCCCAATGAAGCCATCTCCTTTCACTTTAGTAAGCCAAAAGAAGTAAGCATCATATTTTCCTGGGCTCATTCAAGGGAGGAAAGAGATGAAAATTTTACCTATATTGCAACCTAAGTGTTAAAATACTGAAAGACAATTATGGTTGTCTAGGAGTCTGTATGAGAGGTTTAGCAAAAGTAACAGCTCTGTTCATCATCTTCTCTGGGGCCAGTAGAAGGTGTTCTCATCTCCCGTCTCCCATTTTTTCTTTCTGACTTCACATAGGACATGCAATTTTTTGTTTCTCTTATGCAACAATGCTCCCTCAGCTTTTGGTGCTTTTCACAACAAACTCAGTTTTGTGAGTTTCCATTACTCTTAATGTAGTATTTTTTTTTGGCTTATGTTTAAAAGCCTCCAATAGCTTATTGCAAAAAAGGGCCACAATGTTTCCGATTCATGGAAAGCCTTCATTTATCGAATCGTTTTGCACTTACATGTACATAATTAGATGTGGACATCAATCTTATATCTGCCTCTGTGACAGTTCTGCCAATGTCTGATAAATCACTTCTTACAGTATTCGGTGTCCTTAAAGTTCCTGCTTCTGAAGCTTCTGACCACCTAAAAATGCTCATACTGTAGCAGCATCAGAAAAAAATGAACCACATTCTTGGAAGAACTCAGTGTTTGGGAATTTGGCAGATTGTTATAACAAAAGAAGAAAAGATTTATTTTTGCAAGAGAAGAAATGTGTCAACAGAGTAAAAGACAGCAGAAGCCTAATGACATCCTAGCTTGTTAAACCAGAGTGTTTTGAGAATCACGATTCTGTTCTGACATTCTGTAAAAGGGATTTGGTAATTATATGGTTAGACTGTTTCAGCAGGGATTTTGAATATAACCTGCTAACAAAGTTTTCAGATCCAAAGAATGTTGATAAAGCTTTTGTGACCCCCAGCCATGTTATAAATACATAACATGAGATATATATGTGTGTATATATATATATATGTGTATATATATATATGAACACCATGAGATCTATTTTTTTTTTTAACTATATACACAGAATGATAGAATGGTTGTGGTTGGAAGGGACCTTAAAGATCATGTAGTTTAAACCCCCTCTGCCAAGGGCAGGGAACATCTTCTACTAGACCAGGCTGCTCAGGGCCCTATCCTGCCTGGCCTTGAACACTTTCAGTGATGGGGCAGCTGCAGTTTTTCTGGGAAACTTCTTCCAGTGCCTCGCCACCCTCACAGTACAGAATTTCATCCTATTATTTAACCTAAATCCACTCTTTTTCAGTTTAAAGCCATTCCCCTTGACCTATCACTACATGACCTTACAAAAAATCCCTCTCCAACCCTCTTATATCCCTTTTAGATACTGAAAGGTGCTATAAGGCTTCCCTGGAGCTTTGTCTTTTCCATGTTTAGAAGAACAGAAAAAGGTAACCCAAATATGCTCTGAAATATGCATAAAAACATACATTACAGACAGTTCTTATTATGACAAGATGCATTTCAGAAATAATTCCTTGGAGCTTTTCCCAAAGCAACTGCTGGTCATTTTGGTCTTCAAAACTAAGAAAGTGTAAGCATGAAAGATGAAAATTATTTGAAAGCTTATGTTTTGTGAAAACGTTTCTATTATTTTAATGATGGAACACAACCCTATTTCTTGGCTCTGCCCAGACAGTATTTACTACAGAAAACCATTGGTATAGTGGGACTGATTGGACAATATATCTGTCTGGTGGCCAGAGACACACAATCACAGGTGAAAATCAGCAGGAAATTTCTATCATTGACCATTTCACAATGCAAACCTCAAAACAACAGTCCCAAAAGATCAAGAAAAACAAAGATGCTATCACTTCCCTCAATATTTCTAACATACTTTAACTTGATGGGTTAGCCTCATGCTCCCTCAAATCTTAACACTGGCAATAGGAGAAAAAAAATAAAATAACAGAACAGTCTCCAACATCACTCACTTCTGCAGCAACACAGCAAGGGGTAAATGCTCCTGCAGAGAAAACCTTTTGTCTGCTGGGAGCTCTGAAAGACATGCTCTCCCACACTGATTTACAAGAATTTAGGACAAAACCACCCCAAGCTGTGTGTCCTTGCTGTCCCTGAGCTGCTGTGCTATAGAAGTGGTGATTCTTCAGCAAAGAGGTAAATAAACACCTAGAAACCAACACTGTCAGAGAACCACGCTTCAATCCCACTGAGGCCAGCCTTACTGGACCACTTCCATGAGCCAGACACTTCCTTATGTACCTCCTACCAAACCACTGTGCTTTTGTTGCCATCTCACAAGGCCTGAGGAGCCCAAAAGACCTGCTTGAGGTGGCAAAGAACACCTTAGAGTTTTGGGTTTTTTAAAGCTGTGTCAAATCAGGACAGCATGAAACTCATCCCTGGAAGTGTCCTATTTCTGTCAAAGCCTCCTAAACCACAGCCAGGTCCTCCTCCACCCTCCTTCACAGAGCACATTCTCCCATCATTACCTGGCAGCTGATGAAAGTCATCACACAAAATATAAATAGATTTGAGATTTATTTTTGCCAATGATGTTTCATTATCATTTCAAAAGCTAGTATCAAGAAATATAAACAGCCTCCTGAACACACCTACTCAGTTCAGTGGAATCCCTTTAGTGCGGCACTGTATGAGGCAAAAAAGGGGAAAACCCCACAGATTCTACCCCAAATTAACCAGTAATTGTAATAGACTCTGAATTTCAGTCTAGTATAGTGCAACTGCATTGCCAAAAATGTAGTTGTCTAGTGGAGACGTTAATTCATGGGATGCCAGTTCTAGGTCTTTAAAAACAGCATGCCGCCTACCAAGCAGCAAAGCCCCATACTGATATTCAAGCAGATCTATACAGAGATTTTTTTCTTTCCACTTGCAACATAAAAAGATTTTTACTGGCAGTAAGAATGTATTATTCACAAACAGCAAAACCATACAGCAGCTCTAACAGTTAAAAAGTGCCAATAAATCTCCAGAGGTGCACACTTTCCCTAATACCAAATACCTGGGATAAAAAGCATTTTGGACTAAATCTTGTAACAAGTTATGTACACAGATGGGCATCTCGTGATCAAAACAAGCTTTGAAGGTTGGATGCCTTTACTCACGAAAACATTATCATAAAACAAATCACATAAATAAGGGTTTAATTCAAACTTTTAGAAATGGCATCTCGTACCTACCTACAAAGCCAGAATATCTTGTCTAGGAGCAAGAACAAAGGCAGGACGGTTTTAAGAATATTTAGAAATTCCTTAATTTCTTTCATGAATCAAGATGCTCAAGAGTAAGATTCCAATTCAAACTATTCTATGATAGTAAAAATACCCAGCTACAGCAACTGAGGGATATTACTTAATGGGAAGATTGAAGGGCAGTTATTCTAGGGATGTAAAATTAGCTTCAGCTTATATTCGACTTCTTCCTCTACCCTCTTCAGCACCAGCTTCTGCTCAGTTCTGGACGGTGACAAAGTATAGCTTTTACCTTCAATTTTTCTTAATTCATATCAGACAGAGAAGAAAAATGTGTCTTTTTGTTTGGTGGGTTGTTGTTAGTTTTTTTTTTACAGCCAAGTCTGCTGGATTTCTCATTTAAAAGCCGACTTCTTGGAACACTAGCAGCAATCCCTCTTTGCTGATAAAAAGAGCTTTCATACAAAATTAAGATGTAGTTTACAGGGTATTTCTGTGGAATAACAGTAGGAGCTTGAAAAACACATTTGCTCACTGACTACTGAAAAGAAAGAATTCATTGTAACCTATGCCATCAGCTTCTGCCCAGTCTAGTGGTTTGATAAAAGCAAACACACTAAATAACCTCAAACCAGTTGCACTAAATCATTTTCCAAGCAGGAGCTGTATTTAAGGAAAGACTGCAAAGAAGCAACCCAAGTGCCTTTGCTATTGCTCATAAAACTTAGCCAGCAAAATGACCTCAAGCAGTAATTCTGGCAAGATTTACAGCTGCAATTCAAAGTAAAACCTGGTGCTGCTTTGGAAAGTTAAGTGTCTGGGTTTTGGTTTGTCTTTTGACAGGAAAAAAAAAGGGAAAAAGAGAAGAAAGTGGGGGAAATGAGGCACCAGGAGTTATCTAGGTTTGGGTATCAGAGAAGACTAAGAAAAAATAAAAAAAGAGTGGTTTTGTTGCATACTTCTCTCTCCCACCCAACAATGTGAGAAGCTTACAAGGAGTCAAGAGGATTCAGAAGAGAGAACAACCACAGATTGTTTACCTTTCCAGCAATGGATAGAACACCCATAGGGCATGGAAAAACTATGAATCTGTTGCCTACCCACTTATTCAAAAGAGGGTTAAATCCCTTAGATCCTCTTCACTTCTGGTGCTTGAAAGTGCCAGGCAGGAACAGTACTTGCAACTAACAAGGGAGAGGGTGGGAAGAACAGGACTCACCAGCATTGTCATAAACACCAAAATAACTGGGATTGCCATTATTTTAAATTATAAAATTCTGTACCTTTACAACTTGTTTTCCCATGGCTTTTGTTACTCTAAATCCATATATTAAGTGTGCTGAGTGACACACAGTGAACAGCCAATCGTTTCTCCAATTCCAAAAAATGCAATCCTATAGAAAGTTCAAACTTGACTTGACATAAAATTATCTGCAATGTTGCCCAGTTAGAAAAATGTCTCCATCCAAAATGCTAACTTAAGCTACCATAGGGAAATACAGGAGGCGAAAGCTAAAGCCCAACTCAAAAGCAATAGGCACAATACCTGACCCTCTCATTATAAAGTTGTACAAATTTCACAATGTTTTCGTACAATGGACTTTCTTCACTTCTGAATAACTCATAAAAATTAACAGAGTTAAAATCATACACAGAAAAGCTCAATAACTTTTTGTCAGATTTTCTTCTCATAAATTTACCTTTGATATTTAGAAATCACAGAATCACAGCATCAGTTAGGTTGGACAAAACCTTTGAGATCATCGAGTCCAACCCATGACCGAACACCACCATCATGTCAACTAGACCACGGGGCTGAGTGCCACATCCAGTCTTTCCTTAAACAATTACAGGGAATGAAACTGGCACTTACTTTACCAAACATTAACAAGTTTTCTATACCAAGTGACCGAAAAACAGTACAACATTACTCATATGGTTCTTTCCTTTAAATCATATTACATGCGTTGTGTTTAACTTCAAAAAACAAGTTTGCAAGTGAATGTAACGAAACTCAAGAGTTTGAGGAATCAAGAATATTTTCTTTGTGCAATGAGGCATCATGGAGTGCAATTAGTGACTGTGAAGTAATCAAGTTTGTGTCTGATGCCTCCCATCTCTTTGTGGCAGCATCTTGCAGTAACCTTACGCTTTGAGGCACCTGGGGGATACAATGACATTTTCTTCCAGCTTTTATGCTCAAATGGAGCCAATTAAAAAAACACTGGAAAACCCCAGTGTGAAAGTTTTTAGATAGTGAAAATTAACCAACCATACTGCTTTTCTTAGAAACACAAACCAGCTCATGTAAAGGCTTGTTGAGACTGGTTTATATTAATCAGTGGTGACAATTACAATAATACTGAATTTTGTATTTCTTTCCTAAATGTCATGATCAGTAGTAGAATTTTACTGGATTCACTAATCCATATAGAATTAAATTCAAACTACACAGTTGCTGCCATCATTTATGTCAGCAATGATGATTTATAGGTGTTCAGATGTTTGCAGATAAACTTAACTGAAAACTGTAAATGACCATATACTCAAAACGTGTATCAGCCAAGATAACCAAGACAACAGAAGGAATTGAAAATGAGCAGCCTTCTGCAACTGAAAGCTTTTTTCCAGCCGACAAACCGGAAAAGCCTGTGACTCAGCTCACTTGGATTCCATAATAACCTTGTGCATTAAGTAAATGGATATTTCCCATATACTTAAAGAGGGCATACATAGTGTTCTATGTACAAATAAATTACACGATCCTGTTGTGAACAGCCCTAATATCATTCAAAACTATGTCAGCCAAGGAAAAAGGACTGAAGAGGTGAGGGATATGACAGTGGGAAACCAGAAGATGAATCAAATATTTAGCAGTAGTCTTGCTAGCATTTTGCTTTTTATTAAAATTGAATCAGTTTCATACTTGGATTATAAATCATAAAACAGTTAGGCTCCTCACCACCTCCAAGTCATCATATAGATCAGAAACTACTTGCCACAAGGAAAACAAGCAAGTGCTTAAGCTAACATGGAAACCACATGGAGAATTTGAAGAAAAAGAAGATAGAAACCTAGAGAGAAAGGCTCCTCATTAGTCCCTGTACCTCCCTGACACAGACACCATACTACAACAATGAAAAGCATCCAGGCAGCTCCAGGCTCACCACAGTCCACAGAGCTGTTGCATGTTCCGCATGCCCAGGGTCCTCCCAAGCTCTGAATCCCCAGAAACCTTCAGGATGTGTGGAAAAAGGAAAAGGGCACACCGGAAATATGAATGCAAACAAACGGTTTCCAAGGTAGGTGGTGTCTGTCCTTTTCCCCTTCTCTGCAGAGCACTCGCCTGCACGCACACCCACACCACGCACCTGCTCCCAATCTCTTCTGCAACATCACTCTTCACCTGAACATGGTCTCCACGAGTCTCCAAATGGACAAAGACCAAGACTTGGAAAGAAGTCCATGGAGGAGATTCATGCACCTTCTCAAAGGAACCTTTCTATCTGGATGGTCACCAGTGTTGCTGGACTGGACTAAAGGCAGGCAGAGAAGGCCCACCAGTCCTGAGAGATACTGTGTCCATCTGCCTACCTCAAAGCAGAATAGATTCTGATGTAACTATTCCCGATGAAAGTTTGTTTCACATGTTCATAAACACTTCCAAAAATGGGGAATGGACAACTAGCACCTAATCAATCTGTGTCAGTGCCCAAGCATTATAAAGCTTTTTCCCCCTAAATCTGAACTTAATCCTCTTGCTCCTATGGCACCATTTCTCTCCTATTTGCAGACAGAGTTTGCACATCTCTAACTTCACCCTCCTCAGCCTTTTTCCCCCTACTGTAATCAACCGCCATTGTATTTTATTTTTATTGGTAAATCATTTTCTTCAGACCTCTAATGATCCACATCATTCTCCCTATGGCTACCACCAAGCAGTCTTCGCTATTTTCTGGTGTAATGTAAAAAAAAAAAGGTAATCCAGTGCATTGCTTGTGCACAGTTACAGACTGACCATTTCCTAGGGTCTTCTGCTGTGAATTTAAAAGCTAACACCACCTCTCCCCCCATCTTGTGCCCCCAATTTCTACTGCTACACAAACTGGCCACAAACAAGTGTGTAGGGCAAATGCAACGCAAGCACCTGCAGCGCTCACCTGTTTTTAAGATGTGCCGCCAGGTCACATCGCTGCATCACTTCCTGACACACAGAAGAGAAGGGGCACAAAACAAAGAGCTTGTCTAACAGTTTATGAACGAGGATGCTGGATTTTTTGCAGAGTTTAAAATGGAGTCTTTTTCGATCCAGTGGGCAGAAATCCTTCTCCTGAAGAAAGTTCCTTAGGCACTTGTAGCAGAAAGTGTGTCCACAGGGAGTGTCCAACGGCTGCAACAAGGGCTGAAGGCAAATGTGGCAGACCAAGTCATCATCCACTTCATTCTGGTAGTTGTAGAGATGGTTCTCCCTTGTCCAGTGCTGCTGGCCACACTCAAAGCACAGAGGGTTCAAGGAGGCATTCTGCTCCACTGCAGCCATGTCATCACCTGTAGTCCCCATTTTACAGCTAAGAAGGCTGACGGATCCTTCTCCTCTTCCTTCTCATAGGATGGGGATGCTCATGTAAAACTCACAGCGAAGCGACTTCTTCCAAGGTGACTTATATATGCTCTTCAGTCAAGTGTCATTTTCTGCAACAAATAAAGAAATAGAAATTATTCATTTTGCAGAAAATATGGAAGTTCTCTCCAAAACATTTGACTTCTGGGTTTATCAAAAGACAACAGCTAGATAGATTAGGGGAATATTCCTGTTTTCTGTAAGTTTGTCATAGAAAAGAACAACCAAAAAATCTACAAATACGAATCCTTTTACAACACAAACATTTTATGGCTTCATAAGGGCTGCTGCAGTGCACAGTCTTCACCTGCAAGATGACCATTTTGTGACAGCAAGGACACCGCATTATGCGCTGTCACTCTACAAGCATGCAATTAGCATCTGGCACAAAAATACCCTATTGTGGAATGATGGTTATTTGATCAAATAATTAAATGTGTTCTTTAATACGAGATAACAATTTTAATCTGGTCCTACTCTGTTTTTAGGATTTTGACTATACAGAATATTAGATTATTAGTAAAGTTCTAAATACATGCATTGAAAATAAGAGCAAACGGCTTACCCTGGTTCCTTCCATTAGTAATATTGCATATGTATCATCACCTACTTCTAGGTTTTCTCTGTGGATTGCTACACAGAAAGAAGGACAGATTCTATCCAGTACATCCTACCTGATTTAGTACAGAGGCCAGTAATAAAAATACGGAATAAACTAATCATCATATGAAACTACTGGTTTCAAACAACTTATTTGTTTTGCTTTTTACCTAACAAAGTTACAGCACACTCAGTGTGGCAAGAAAGGACTGCAGGTCTGTCACCACGGGATTTATTTTCTAAACTTTTTAGGTTATTAAACTTTGCCCCTCTAAAAATAGCTGCTTGGGCAGGAAGTTGTGCAGCCATCAGTCTGAAATTTCAAACACTAAATCCTTATCCGTCCCAACCTTATTTACCCTTCTCTCCCTTACAGAATCACACTGCTTGACACACATAGCATGATGATTTAGAAAATAAAACAAATTTTCTCACAATCTTAAGACACCTCCATATTTGTTAGTTTTGGTAAACGTTCTCACTTGTGGGGGGAGAAAAAAAACCAAATTAGAGCAATGCTTACTTTGTGCCTAAATTCTTTATTGCAATTCAGCAAGCAACACTCATGACAGAAACTTACTGTTTTCTAGCAGAGTAGTAGCAAGCATAGAGAGAAATAAAACTAGTAGTCTAGCTATCAGCCCATCATCTTTATTTCTGGCTGTTGAAATGCAGTTCTAAACATGTATTCTGAAATTCATTTGGAACACGTACATTTACTCATGTTTTACTTTTTACGAGATTCCCTATTTTGATTTTTGCCCCTTCACCTCACACAGCCAAGCACAAGACTTAGAGCACATTTTACAAGGATTATTATATCCTTTGACGCAAAAAGGATTAAATAGTAATTTGTAATCCAGGCTTCTATTCTGCTGTGGAAATTGATGCTCATCGTTGCCCTGTCTCGTAGTAGATAATGTGCACCTTCTGGAAAGGATTTCACAAGGGAAGAGCATAGCAGTTCTTTGTTGCTGGAGACTAAGAACGCAAAATGAGACCCCAAAAGAGATTAGTCAAAAAACCAGTCTTAAACATATTATGTAAGCGCTCAAAGATTGGAGAGCAGATAAGGAGAGGGCAGTGCATGGGGCCCTTGTGCTCAAACCACAGCTCTCTCACTCTGCATTCATGCTGCTGGATTAACACAGAAGGGATGAGACCCATCTAATGGCTGGTCTTTATGTAATGCAAAATAAATCAGATAAATGTTCTAGAAAAACACAGCATCGATTTCTGACTTTACCAAATTATTTTGTCACTCAAGGAACCAGGGGAGGAATATATGGCATGAGTTGTATTGTACTTGGGGGTACCCGCAACACCAACAGGCCCTGCTGAGCAAAGTGCCACGCAGAACAGGCAGCAAAAACCACTATAAGAGTGTGCTGCCCACACTGTAGACCTGTTGCTCCTACTGACTACAACCAGGACTCTTCCTCCTTCTCCAAGCAACCAAAAACCCAAGAAAGGACTAAGCCCTGATATGCAGAATCATAAAATATTCTGAGTTGGAAGGGACCCATCAGGATCATCAAATCCAACTCCTGGCCCTGCACAGGACATCCCAAGAATCACACCGTGTGCCTGAGGGCATTGTCCAAACTCTTCTTGAACTCTGTCGGGCTTGGTGCTGGGACCACTTCCCCAGGGATCCCATTCTAGTGCTCAACCACACTCTGGATAAGAAACTTTTTCCTGATATCCAACCTAAACCTCCCCTGCCTCAGCTTCATGCTGTTTCCTTCAGTCCTGTCTCTGGTCATGCTGAGTGTGGATATCAGTACTTGCCCCCCAACTTTCCCCCATGAGGATGCTGAAGACCATCAGTGAGGCTGTGCAAAAACCAAGCACCATTCTGTGCACTACTGTAACGGAGATCCAGTTAGGAGCCTTGAGTGTGACCATCCCAAATTCACTTCCTTGAAGGCTTCTAGCATTTCTATCCTTTGAAGTCTATATAACTCACATAGCAGTCTGTGACAGAGCACAAGACAGTGTCATACAGTAAATATACCCATGAGATACTTTGACCTCTATGACGGGCTGTGGTCAAAGACACCTGCACCTCTCTTTTAGGAGGTTGTAATTGAATTCCTTCGTGTGTTAAAAACTTTCACAAGCTCCTATAAATTTTGAACAAAAAGTAAATCCAGAGAAGTTATTAAACAATCAGGCATTCACTGCCATGTAAAAAATTATGACAAGCCTTCTCTCTTAGGAAAGGTATACCCAGAGACAGGCTCTATTTACTGAAATCACAAGAGCTTGACACAGGGAGTCACCCTATTGCCCACCACTGCAGGAGGTGAGCAGACACACCTGTTCCCATGGCTGACCCATCCCAGCATCTGAATGCTGCTGGTGCAGGGACAAACGCCCCGGGCTGTGCTTTGCTGCAGAGGTGCTACCCCAGGCCAGAGACAGGCTGCTCCTGGTGGCAGCTGACATTGCCTTGGTGCTGCCACTGCCCCAGTAGCTTAAACCACCAACAAATGCCATATAAACTAAGCCCACCACCTCTTCTGCAGCTGATGTGACCGCCCTTCCACCACCTCTCTGCCAGCAGAGCTGTGGAAGAAAGAAATAGTGGATTACAGCATGAAGATCCAAAAGAAAAAAAAAAAAAATCCCACTGCCACCACCCAAAAAACTCCAAACCAACAAAAATAAATAAATAAAGACACCACCACCCTGAAAAAATAAAATTAAAAAAAAAAAAAATCAAGATTTCTTTACTTTCACACTACTGTGCTGTACTTGGGGCAAGCCCATTCCATGACCGAGGAAACATTCATCAGGATTTTTATTGTTCATACCCTGTGGCTGCCTAATTATTGATCTCAAGACTTTTTACCGTCTGCTCCCAGGGCAAAATATCAATTTATTTACAAAGTTCACAAACACAGAATCTGTGGTCTGAGCAACAGTTGGGATGACAGGCCAGGTCTAAATTTCCCTGATGTAAAGTACTATGTCCCTGAAATTCACAATACCAGAGCCTTTTATAATACCCTACTTCAACGCTCTTTCTGCACCCCTTATATTATTTTCTGTATCTCTTATCACAGCAGATCACCAGCTCCACAGGATGATAACAGCCCAGGAAAGCTGCAAACAGGAAAAATAACCAGAATTATAAAAAATATGAAGTGGGTAAGAGAGCCAGCCAGGCCTGTTATTCAAGCCATATAATTCCCTAGAAAATAATTTTCCCAGGACTTCATTAAAACAGTCAAATAGTGCAGGTGGTGCCCTGCCTTCAGTTTTAAATTACAATCCACTTGGGAACTGG
Source organism: Falcunculus frontatus (assembly GCA_013398115.1). Taxonomy (NCBI): domain Eukaryota; kingdom Metazoa; phylum Chordata; class Aves; order Passeriformes; genus Falcunculus; species Falcunculus frontatus. Next base: position 438,320 of record VZRV01005707.1, on the reverse strand, counting down.
GCAAGACTGGACATCCAACTGTGCAAATTTTTGTTTTAGTTTTTTAAGCGGAGTGTGCACAAGAGCGATTTTAGACTGAAAAAGAAAGCCTTATCCCTAGGCCTCCTCTAGTTCTGATTTATTGATTCAACAAACATTCTCCAGAGAAGCTCGACACATTTTTACAAAAGCATAAGATGTCAGGCTTTATACCTACATCAGATTTCACAATGTTTATTCCTTCTGTCTGAATGCGTGCTATTAAAAAAAAAAAGCAAACCACAAGCAAACTGGGATTGTCACAATAATTTAACCTTTTAACTGTAGTCGTCTTTACATAAGTCACAAATAATTAACATTAGTTCCAGTTTGAAGTTAATGGAAACATGTACTTTGCAATTAATGCTGGCAGAGATTTAAGCAATCTCTTTCTAAAGTATCTTATTAAAATCCTAGAGATTTACAGCCCATTAACTGACTGTTCAAAATTTTACAAAAAACCCGAGTATACCCCAGAAGTAAACAACTATGCAAAATATCCATCTTACTAACTAATCTCTTTAAAAATTACCTTTAATATACTCCAATTTTCTATTCTGTTTACAACTGTCTATGCAATTTTCTCAACCAAAAGCACATGTCAAAAAACCACCCTGAGATGAATGACACCCCTGCTCCTTTGGAGGACTCCATTGTCCCTGTATCCCAAAAGGGCTGGGATGCAAATCTCAGTTCTGCACCTAAAAACTCTCTAACCAGAAGGGACGTATTTGCACTGAGATCTATGTAACCACTGAAACAATGATTAATTTCTACTGTGTAGTTTAAACCAGCTGCAAGTGAAAAACTGTCCATCTGTATTTTCCCCATGATTAAAAGCCACTGGGTATTGGTTGCTTCTTCTTTTCATCCCAGAGGAGATGAGATCCCAAAATCTTGCTGCCTGCTGGCATCACAGGAACGCCTTAGTATAACCCTTCCTTATCCCTCTCCAGTGTGGAAAGGGAGCATATGGAAAAAATTGTAAAAGCTATGGCGAAGGTTTCATGTGACCCTAAATTCAGGCAGTCCTGTCCCGGCCAGGCAGATTTGACCTTGCAAGCCAATACATAACACACATCAATCAATAACTCTGAACAACAGCATGGCCATCACCCTGGATTTCAGGAAAGGTTGGCTTAATTTTAAAATGTCACAGCATTTCCAAAATCTGTTCTCCATGGACAATGGTCCCTGACTGCCTAAGGTAACTAGAAAGGGTCTCATAATTCCCAAATTCCCCTGCTTTATTCAAATGCCACGGCTCTGAACAGGCTCTCTGAGCAGTCAGGAGTAGATCGACATAAGCCCCAGGAAAGGGAAACTAGACAGTGGTTAAAACCATTGCTTAAAACCACATCATAACATTAATTAAACATTAGTTCCTAGTTCCCAGTCCAGCATTCTTCACAGGAATTACAGCATCAGGCTGATGACTTGTTAACTGCTCTCAAAGCCGACCCTAGCTTAAGTGGAAGAATAAAAGACAGAAGAAATTAATAAAAAAACATAATGAGAATAAATAGCTAGCAAACATCACCATAGGGGATGGTTATTTCCCATCTCCCAATAAGTGTGACATAGCTCATTAGATACAATATCTGCATTAATATTAAAGCCATATAGCAAACAAGTGAAGCAGTACTGGCAACATCTATTAACTTTACATATCTATGTTAATTATACCGATATCCGAGGGCTGCACTGCCTTCAAACACCAAACCCCAATTCAATCCTTGTCCAAGTTTATGAGGCAATAATCCTGTTAGACTCCTCCTCTTTTGAAAATGCAAACAAATGAAAGTCTTGTCAAAACATGGCACCTGGCAGCTCCAAGTCAAAAATCTATGAGAGATGGACAGAGCACAGCAATTAGCCGGGACACTTTCTGCTAAAGCTGCAGCCCCACTGTCACTGCTTGCCAATTACCCAGTACACCTATTTTTTGTGCTGATAAGCAACCTTTTCCATGTTTTTAAATTGCTCAGCAGAATGACCGGAATTTTTATATTCAAACTAAATAATATTGTGCCTGAATGGTGACTTTGTTCCACTGAACCACAACCAGGCAATGCTGGGCTTGCAGTAAAACCACTTCTCCAGAGATTTTTTTTTGCCTCTGCGCTAGTCTTTTTGTTCCATCAAAGGAGTGCCCTCACAGACAAGGAGTCAGCCCTACACCAGGTGTTGATGTGGCATCACTACTGCAAAGGCAACAGGTCACAGGTGGCAGCTTTCCTTCCCTGCCCCAGGGGTGAGGGTTTTTATATGCAATTCCTCAAAAAAAAAAAGTGCACACGCACTCCCTTCCTGGGTATTTTCACAGTACAGCATTTTTCAAGGATGCAACGTGAAACTCTGCTTAAATCTCACAAATAAGAAGCGTTTGGGAAAATTAGCAGGACCGTAAGTTGTGTTTTGTATTTGTGGAGTGCTGCGTTTCCGTGGCAACTGGGGGCTATGGGCTTTAATTACCATTGCAACGTTAAGGGTCCCTGATGCACAGGGGTGTGAGATGCTGCCAGGCAGGGGGACTGCAGGAGCGCCGTCCGCGCTGCCCTCTCTGCCCCACAGCTGCCTGCAGAGGTCGAGGGGATCCGAGCAACCAGCACACCAGAGAGGGAAGAGATGTTTGGAAAAGGGAAACCGAGAGGAAGCACAAGACTGACCATCCTTAGGAGAGATGATGGATGATGCCCACCTCCCAAAACTACCACCTCAAACCCAGGGATGCTCAACATCAGGGGACGACAGGAAAGAGGGACTTGGTGCCCAGAGATAAAACAAGTAGGCAGAAGGTTTTGCTCTAACAGGCAAAGATCCTGCTGCAGCCATCTTCTATGGCACAAATGGAATGGCTTCTATTTTGGGACCAGGAGATTAAAATAGCTTTACTTTAGTCAAATTGGTCTCGAATGAGACAGGAAAGATAAGGACTGTGATTGTACGGAGGTCCCTGCAACGAAATATCCATTTCCTTATAGCAAATACAGAGCTACATCCAATAAATCATCTCAGAATAGAAGAAAAGGAGACAAGTATGAATCTTTAACAAAGATACATCTACAGATTAAATTTTGCATAGTCCTACTGAACAAGAATAACAGGGAAAAAGGAGGAAGTAGGACACACAAGCCAAGCTATATGAGAGCCACCCAGGTATGGATGGCCAGTCAGCTGTCCTGGTCGGCAGGAAGCACAAACCATGCTGAAGACCTTGAACTCGTACCCTCTCTTCTCCAGGCATTGCTGCACACCCTACTGAAGTGTTACTCAAATATTTGTCTTTCTCTGCTATTATGTTTCATAAGAGAGGTGTGAGCTGCCTTTACAATTTGCAAGATCCATTTTCTGTAAGTACATTAAATTTTCTGTTAAGTGGAAAGTGAAGTGCCTGTTTCTGGGGGCTAACCCTGCTTTGTGTCAGAAACCACCCCACAGCAGGAACCTCCAAACACAGGATAAGCATGTGGGGAGTCAAGATGCTCCCAGGACTCTCAACAATCGAGCAAGTTTGCAACTTTTAGGCCTAAGTGTATTAAAAAGATCTGCAAGAAACGTCCAAGTTCCTAAACTAATTTCTGGATTTTTGTAGCAGTGAAAAAGTAAATAGAAAGAAACAAAATTAAACAGAAGTGAAGAAATGCAGACTTACCTGCCCGGAGACCCAATGCCAAATTTCCTTCCTAGCACCAAAAGAATAAGGAAAGCAGTATTTAATTACTGCTGCTGTAACAGGTGGGCTTTTATATCCAGTGGAAGTGAAAAAAGTACCCCAACAGTCAAAACCCCATGAAGAGGAGACAATTAGTGAGGCTTTCTTCTCACTGATGGAGCAGAGGAGAAAAGCAAGAAATAGTAAAACATTTGCTTATCCGCCATGGATATTTTCTGCCGTGCAATCTGTCCACCAGCCCTTGCCATATGTGCCACCCTTTCTGCTGGGAGAGATGAAGGCAGCAGAAAGCTGTCCATCAAGATGCTAAACCTTCTGGAAAGCCCTCCCCTACGCATTTTGCCCTGAAACAGGGACTTTCGTGGATGAACAGAATACACAAAACTAGATTAAACGTAGCTCATTCCTGGATATGTACAGAGAGAATTTGATTTGATTAATTCAAATTTTAAGGAGCAGAAGTGATTCAAAGAAAATAAAGGCATCGGAGAGCTATGTTCCCTTTTCCTGCACTTCTTTATAACCAGCCCCCATCCCTACGGGTGTGCATGGAGGAAATTCAGGGACACAGCACTGGGATTAATCACGAAATGGCTTTGATGATAGAGAGGAGCTGGGGGTGGAGGGGTGGAATGGATAAAAGAACTTTCTGAATAGTTAAATTGTAGGACGTAACTATTTTCGGGGAGAAACACCATCCCATCTCTTCTTTCAGGCGTATGCCACCTTGCATAACTTGTTACAGCCGGTTTCCCCCATCAATCACAACTTGAGTGATGGTAAAAGCTATTTTCAAAGGTAAACGATGCTGTTACTAAGCAGTTTTTTAGCTTAGACATAGCATGAAAAAAATGAAGCTACCTCGTAAGCTAACAAAACCCTCCAATCTCTTTGAAAACAAGCATTTCTAAGATCTGTGCAAGACAGAGCCAAGAGGACACGGTTTAGAGACAGCTCAGATAAATGATAAGTCACACACTGTCCTCCTTCTGCAGGAAAGGAGGCAGAGTCTTCTGCAGGAGTGAGTGCTCATGGCCTGCAAGGAACCTATGACAACCCATGGCCGGAGGAAGAAACTTGAAATTACAGCAGAAAGAGTACAGAGGACAGTCTAGACTCGGTCTGAAGCTTGCAGCTTCCATTTTCAGCCTCAACCTGCCAAACCCCAGCAGCTAAGGAACATCACTTGGTGAGCTAAGGCAACCCCCTAAACCGGTCTGCCCTGCCTAGAGACTGGTTATTTTCTCCCTAATGAAATAAAACAAGTAGCACCACATCAGAACTCTCAAGAAAAAGAGGAAAATCAGAGCCGCCTTAAGCCCATAGGCAAAAGAGTATCAGGCTACCTACATGCAGGCCAAATTATGATTTGCCCATGAGCAGGGGTATTGCACGCAGACCGACTCACCATCACAACTGCCCCACTCGGTCTGCAGCCTAGCACAACCAGGGATCAGGGAAAGCTGGGCTGGCTCTGGACACCCTTTGGCAAGCAGGTGACTCATTCCAAAAAGCACTGCCATGCCTGAGCAGTCTCTACTCATGCCTGGGAACTATGTTAGGATGCCATGCACTAGCTGTCACTTGAATCAACTCCACAATAAAGGCAAGTTCTTTGATTCTTAACACTTGAGGATGATGGCTGTGCCTCTCCCTATTAAGTCTGCTGAAGACATTTCACTTTGCTGCTGTACATAACTCAATTTCCAGTTAATTTCCAGGAGGAATTTTCCTTCTGATAAGTGTAAAAAGGTTATTTTCAGAGCCAGCTGCCTCACCCAGCTTTGGGCACACAAAAAAGGCAGAACATGACTTTTATTAAATACCCCCATATTATTTTGTAGGATGCTTTTCAGAAATTAAAACCTTTACACAGAGACCTTCCAGTTAGGCTACCTGTCATACTGCAACAGATGTACTCTGTACAGATACTGAAAATAAATGGCTCCACACATCAGCAAAATTTACATAATAAGAACATGTTAGATCTAGAAGTTGTAGTCTTAAAATATACAAATATTATCTTAAATAAAACCCATTTAAATACTTTGTATGCAAACAGGTCTTTACATACACAGTAGACTAGTGCTTGATCTGAGTCCTCCAGACAGGATTCAGAAAAGGAAGTGGACATTGAGTTGACTATGTGAAATCCAGTCTGATTATACGTATTTGACAGACACAAATAATATGGAAGCAAAGACTGCATTTGTGTGATTCCTACAGCAGGACTAAAAACATCCTCCACTTCAGCCCTTGTAATTCCACAGCCAGCAAGGAAGAGTAGAGACAACAGTTGTTGAATGAAAAAACCCAGACATTTTTTCCAAAAACACTTCTCTATCCCCTAACCATGTTTGCAAGTTGTTTATTTCACATTCTGTATTACCTTGGCTGATTGCATGTTATGTATATATATACACATATATATATACACACACACACACACGTATGTTAAAAAATAGAATTTCACTAGCTATTACAATAGAGAAGCTTCTATGGTGCAGCACTTTACCTGCCTCAGGTGCAAAGTTTGGCAGCTAAAGCGTGTCCTCTAAATCCTGTTAGTGCCCACAGAAAGAAACTGCTTCAGCGGTTACACTGTTGAAAAACGGTCCTTTAAGATTCAAGTGAGATGTTAGCAAAGATGCATAGGAGCACACACACAGCAGGGCAACAGGCCCTGGTATGTATTCTCACACGAGTGACAGGGGCTAAATATTAAGCAGCAATCTCCTAACTCCCCCTTGCAGAATGTATAATGTGGAAGAGCAGAACTGCTGTTACAGCATTTCTGTCTGCTTTCCTCGGTAATCTCGTTCTCTTTAAGAAAAGGTAACATTCCTAAACAAAGGCAAAAAATGAAAATCATTACTTTCTAAGTGAGCAGTAAAAATTAAAATCAAAGAAAAAAAATAACACTAAAAAAGGGTGAGTGGAAGCACCTATGCAAAACATCAAACTGGTAGTCATATGCAGAAATTATATAGAAGAGATATATTAATAGAACTATAAATCAATAAATAAACTAGAATAAAATTGCTCAGTAAAAGAGAGCTAAGTCCTCACAGAAGGCTACAAGCAAACTGGGGGAAAGCTCAGAAGTTTGCTAGGGTGAGGAGGCATCAAGACTCCAACTGCTATACTCATCTAGCAAACAAAACCCAAGTTGTTAAAAAAACCAAAGGCATGACATTATGAAAGAAAAATGAATTTCAGTTCTTAAGATAGTTAATCGTGAATTTGCAAAATATAAACAAGACAGCTACTCACATCACCAGGGAATTCCAATTCACCACATTTCGGGAAGACAGTGGTAAAGGAGTGGTGTGCTAAAGAGCCCTACCAGTTCAGATTCCTAACTTCAGGCACCACTTTTCTGTATCCACAGTCAAAATGGTTGCAGCAACAGAGGCTGACAGAAACATACTACATCGGGAAGGAGCCAACCTTCTCCTCCTCCTCCTCCCTGTCCAATCTCTTCTCAGCAGGCTGAAATTTTTGCATTTGAGATTCTGTGGGGGATGATACAATTTTCACTTCCTCATTTATTCTATATATTCAACCCTTAAGAGCTAGCTCTTAAAATACCAGCCTTGCTTTGAAGGGTATAACTTAATTAGCAGTGCTTTTGGAAAAAGGTCTTTAAGAGGCAGACGACTCATGCTCTGGAGTATCCATCTTCTTTGCACTCTCTAACCACAATCCTCATTTTCCCAAACCAAGCACTTCTCAACAAGTCAGGCTAGGTTCACAGACATAAAAAATTCAAACCACCTTTTATTTCCATACCTTTGTTTTACTCCCAACTCAGACTAAACACTTTCACATGTTTTATGCCAGATACTTACATGAAACATTTTTTTAAACTTTATAAACTTTTTTTTTTAATTGCTACTTTGTCCAAAAGCCAGAAACCACCCCAGACAACACTCCTGCTGCACTGGGAGCTGTGCAAATGTACTCAAAGTATTATGGCGTCTCCAAGATAAGGACGCACATTCTCACAGGATGTATTTCTTTCCCACAAAAAGGGAGCAGTGCTGTGCACAAAGACTGTGGGACACCAGAAATGCAAGGACCAGAAGGGCTGTAGACACCTGCCTACCCTTCGTACAGAGACAGCAGCAGTATCTTGTGTTCATAAGGCCAGGATAGCTTCATGCAACAGCACTGGCATGCAATGGATTATTTGGAAATAGCATACTTCCAAGCTTTTTTGCTCCTATGAGCAGCGACAGGGATTCAAGGAGTTACTCGGAAGTTCACCTGCAAACTGGATGTTCGTAAAACCCCGATCTTTCAAGAAGTAACTCAAACTTACCATCGAGTTTAGAGCAGCGTAGTGACTCAAAAGAACAGGGTCTAGTGGGTCAAACAGACAATGCCATAAGACATCTTCATTTGGCAGTCACTAAAAAAGCTAAGGAATACCCAGAAAACAAGTGCACACTATCCAGAGAAGGGTCCCTTCTGCATCAAGCTTCTAATACAGAGAAGCATGAGAGAACCCTCACAAAATACCCCAAACAATAGTCTGCTCTATAGTTATTAGTTTCCACTGAGACACAGACACTGGATCAGAAACCCAACTTTCCACACTTCAGTGAAGAACTGTGAAGAAAACAGCCTTGATTTTCACTGATTTTCAGAGTTAAAAAGCTAATAATTTCAATTTAATGAATGAAGAGGAGGGCAAACAGGGTAATTAAAAGCCTTTATCCTGTCCTTTCTGTGTGCAATCTGAAATCCAGACAAGAACATGATGAGAGTTTCATTCAAAGGAGACAACTTACTTTAAAAGCAGGAGACTCAACTACAAGCAACACTGTCTCTTAATATCAGTCATACGGGATGAGAATACAGAAACAATAAATAATATCCCAGGCAACTTGACACTGTAAATGAAAGAGGGAGGACAGAGTCATGAAAAGGCCATCCGAGCTGAAGAATTTTAAGACAGAAAAGCTAAAACTATTCATGGAACCAATAAGTTACACTGGAAAGCTACTGCAATAATATACCATACTTCGGCTAAAGGGAGTAAGTTGTATATATTTCCCTTTGTAAACTTCAGTACTAGAAAAGTATGAACTCAGATTTACTGCTTGTCCACACAGATCAGTTTAACTGAATATTAAGTTTCAATAAAGTTAAGTTCTGGACTGATATTTTGCTGTTAAAACATGTTGTGTTGCTTTAGCTTTAGCCAATCCTTATTACTGAATGGAATATAAACCAGAAAGGGTTTACAAAGACTCTTTTTGTTTCCACTGAGTACATGAAAATAAATTACTGCAGCTTTCCCATATATAATAAAAGGTGTGGTTTTTTTCTAGATGATGCATTTGGAGAATAGCACATCTGATGAGGCTCTGGCTGGCTGGAGACCCCTGTTTTACACTAGCCTCCTGACTCCCTTCAAACTTGCAAATGCAACCAAGGGGGTGCTTTGGCTTAAGAGATTCCTAGCTAGTGGACAACTGCAGGCCAAAGTGTGCCATGAAGTAGCTATAAAACCTTATCCCAAATAATTATTGTTAGCATTGATACACAGTATGTTTAGGGTAAGAAAATACACCAACAAAACCACTGAACCTCACCAACAACTTCCACTCTTCAACTAAAAGAAACAACTCCTGACAGCCAGACCTGATGCCTCACTTCCTCTCCCATTTCTCTCTCCCCTTCCTTCCACTCCTCAAATCCTGGAAAAACAGCAAAATGGGAACTATTCTTTGGGACAAACATTTCCACTCGGAAACATTAAGTGCAGTTATTTCAAAATTCCTACACATCAACAAATCCTGAAGGCAAACAGATTTAGTAAAAACATAAGGAACAAATGCCTGAAAGATCGTCAGTTTCTTGTTCTGTTTTTCAGAAGCATAACACCCCTTCCTGATTTTTAAAAAAGTCTTAATCAAAGGATTTGTGTTACTTAGAGTTTCCATGCTCTGCACAGCACCCAGCGAAATGAGCAACCTTTTTTTTTGCAAGGTGGTTAATAAAGGCTACCTGGAAGTTTACCAGGGTTTCTAGGATGCCCACTGGAAAACCTTATGGGTAACTGTACAACTATTACTACATACGTATCCTAGGAGACCAAAGAGCTTTCACATTTAAGAGCTTATTTCCCAGCCACCCTCTCAATACACATCTCATGCAATTATAAATAATACAAATAGCCATGAGAAAGGGGGACGTTGATTTAATTTCAGGCAGAAGGTACACAGACCTCTGCTTGTATCTGCATAAATGTTTCATTTTATTTCACTTCTTCTCACGTTCTGACAACAAAGATACTCTGTAAGATTATCTCATGTAATTCATGAAATGTGTTTTTAAAATTGCATTTTACAACTGTGCAAAGCCAACATTTTCTAATCTTTAAAAATTCACATACATACATACAAATCACCAGAAAGAACCTTTGTACTTAGTCAAGTAAAATCTAGATTCCTGACCACAACATTTTGCAAAGCATCACCCTGTTAAAAAAAAAAAAACATACCAGAGAACCATATAATTTAGGAAAAAGCCTAGGAAAAAGAAATAAAAAAAATAAAGAAAAAGCACAAACCAGCTAATTTAAAAGAGACTCACTTTACACTTCATGTTTGAATAGCCTATGCATTTGAAACAAGCTGAATCAAAAGCATCCCCCTCATTTCTTGTTTGTAATTCTCATCACAGGGTCTAACCTGCAGTTAAGGACTCGGCGCCCAGCCTCTGAAGAGGAGCATCCTTAAAATGCCGAGCAGAGCCCTGGAAACACCCTGGTACGATTCCTTGGCAGCCGGCACCCAGGATCTGTTACAAAACCTGCACCACAGAGCATGACAGCCCCTTCCCTTCATCACCTTTTTAGTCTACATTTCTTAGCCTTCCATCCCAGCGGAGGCGAGGAGGGAACACAGAACACCTGCCCAACAGGAAAAGAAGAATATACTGTTGGTCTCCTGGAGGAGGGGATATCACATGACAACATGAACTCCAAGGAAAAAGGTTGTCGGCATTCTGGTATACACAAATTAATTCACCAATGGGTAATTAAAACAGGACCAGTTCCTCCTAAAGCCACTAAGCAGCTCTCGGGGTTTGATTTCCTTAAAGCAGTAAATTAATCACCTAACCTCACACGAATATGAGCAAAGCCCTAACAGCTGTGGCTCAGCAAATACTAACCGGAGCAGAAGCCAGTGTAAAAGATCTGCAGGCGCTCTCTTACACAGTGTCCTTTTCAAAACCTAAACTTAACATTAAAATTAACTGTGGGCTAAAATGTCATCAGCAATTTCTCATGAATGCATAATGAAACGTTGCTACTCCACGTAGCACATCACAGTTTTGTAAGCACACCCAGTGAGCGTGTGTGGGGATGACCTGAGCAGGAATCCTTACAGTAACTCCGTGCGTACAGCGGCTTTTCAACACAGACAGGACACTTTGAGTCCCTGTCGTGCTATATGCTATAAATATTATGTAAAGCAATACAATGTTTGCAAGAAAAACAACAAATTGGATTATGTAACATCCTTTTCCTTTCTTCTACTCCTCTATTTAAGAAAATTCTGCTTTTTTTAAGAAGTTAAACATTAAAACTGTTCTCAAAACTGCACATAATTCCTGAAAAAGTCTCAATTTCTGTATAGTTTTTATAATTCAGTATCTCAATACTAGAGGTGTATTCAATGCAGAAAGTCCATTTTACATCCTGAAATGGCTTTACTTTTGTCAATTAAAAAGGGAGGGGAAAAAAAATTGTTATGATTTTCTTTCAAATTAATTAAGTTCCTGGCTTTGTGAATAGTATAAAATCGTGCTTATTTGCAGACACACAAACTACAAACAACTATCTCCAACAGCAGCTTTGATAAAGTCTAGTAACTCCTCTTGCAAACAGAATACTTTAGTACTATTTTTCCCTTATACTATTATCTCCCTTAAATTACATACAGGAGAGTCAACAACCAGCTAAATGTGATAACCACCATATACCTCAAGACAATCCTCTTCCTTCACTTAGTCCCATGAAGTGGACAAAAAAACCCCCCAAATCTACAAACACTGTGATAAAAGAGCAGTAGAAGAGTGTTCTCCAGCAGCAAAGGGTTCAGTTTGAGGTCTCAGTGGATGTTTCAGAAGACTTCAGGGTGGCCTTCATAATACCGTCCACTTGAGAAAACATGACTGCAAAGTAAATCATCCATATGAAAAAGTAGCAAAACTGTTTTTCTTGCCTCTTCTTGGCTTGGCATGGCTTTATACAAACAGGCTTGGATAAACAGCATAATGAAGAGGACTGGTGTCGTTGTGGCTCACAGAAGAGCTGCATGGCCTAGATGAGACATCACCCCTGGTGAGACCATCAGACCAGTTAAATAAATTGTCCAGTCAGAAGTGAGGCCCATTCTGCTCCTTCCCACGAGATAAAACCAGTCATTGTATCTCGAAGACATAGCACTAAGAAAACTTTTGACCTCTGCTAGAGACATTTCCAACAGCACTAAAACGACAATGTCAATGGTATTTATGCTAGGCTAGGGGTGTTTTCTTTGGGTTTTTACACTTACTTATAATGCACCATTTCAGCTGAAGAACCAACACAAACCAATCCCAGCTACTGTATGCCCCTGTGAGCACACCAACTACTGCACCTACATGGGGTTCCCTCAGCACACGTGTCATTAATTAAAATAAAGTCATAGCTGGAAATGGCATTTGCTAAGATACCGGGATTTTTACCATGAGCATCTCAGCTGTATGAAACGGCATGGTGAAACACCACACAGCAGAGGAAGGGGTGTAAGTACAGCCCTCACCCGGCCACACGAAAGCTGCTCCTCAGCCCAGCCCCGCTGCCACAGGCCTCCCTCCAAACTCCCCAGCATCAGCACTGCTCTTCCTACTGACGAAAGCACAGGAGGACAGCCGAAATCTGCCTGCTCAGCCAACAGGCTGAACAAGAATTCTGGATGTGAGCCCCAGAATTACCTTCAGAAGCTATGTCTTCAAAAGACCTGACTGGCTGAAGGAAGCCTGTTCTCCTGAGTGATGAACCTATTCCCTCCAACAACATGGGGTTTAACGTACAGACTCTGCAGCTTTAATAGTACTTTGCAACATGAAATTTAACATTTTAAGGTTTCATTTAAACTAAGCATGCCACATGATTGCAAAGAGCAGCTGAATAATGAGATTTTATATGAAAGAAAGAAAAATCTACCACAAAACCCCATATTACACTAATCTAAAAAAAAAAAATTTCCAAAGGAAGAGGTAAACAACTTTTACCCTCATTAAAAAGTTGAGAAATGTGCACACCACCACTAAAATATAATTAATACACAGCCTTCAGGAGAGTCCAAAGGAGCAATTTAATTAACCACCCACTGATTTCATAAATGACAAGAACACACAAAGGTAATGGCACCTTATAATTGAAAATGTCCTGTTTATTTAGCTGAGCAATTGTGCTGGTCTATGTTGTGCATAAATATGAGGAAACACATTTTCAACTCACGACACTTTAACTTTGTAAGGTGTAACAGAACAACATACTGCCCATGATACAGTCACTGTATTCTCCACTTATTTAATGCCTTTACCCAATAATCTCTATATCACTGACAATCATAAAGGTTTTAACTTTTATGAACTTTTCTGATGGGCTTTTTCCATGCCCTCTTCAGAAAGGTGGAAGAGCTGAGAGGAAAAAAAATCCAATTTTACTGGCATGCCACTTCAAACAAACTATTGCCTCATTTAGGGACTTAGTTTATATCTGTAGTTCTCCCACTTTTGTACAAAGGGATCCTCTGTAAGCCCCATGGAATATTTCTGCTGACGATCTTCTAAACTCATTTTGCAATTTCTCACTTTCTTTCTTTTCTTTCACATGAAAAAAGCTTCCTTTCAGCTACTACATCCTTTATAAAGGCTAAAGAGAAGCAGCTCTTACCAAGGTAGGAAAAGAACGTACCAAAACATGTGAAAGGGTTTTTTCATTGAACTTTTCAGAGATAAAGCTGGAATTAATATTCCTTTTTGCATTCACAAAACTCAAAATGCCTTTGTGCTGCTACATTACAACCATCAAAGTCTATTTGACTGAACATGAAACAGAGCAACATCTGAATTTATGAGCTGTTCATCTCCCTTATCTAATGGACACACTAAAAGCGTTCAAAAGAGATGTGGAGAAACTGCAGAAGGCCCAGAGAGGGGAAGGATGATCAAAGGACTGGAAAGCCTGCCATATGAGGAGAGGCTGAGAGAACTGGGTTTGTTCAGCCTTGAGAAAAGGCTTAGGGGAGACTTTATCAACATGTTCCAGTATTTAAAGGGTGGTTACAAAGAAACTGGAGACTCCTATTTTACAAGGAAATGCATGGAAAATACCACGGGTAATGGGTAAAAGTTACCTCTGTGAAGATTCTGATTGGACACAAAAGGAACATTTTTCACAATGAGAACAATCAGCCATTGGAATAACGTCCCCAGGGAAGTGGTGGATTCCCAAATGCTGGACACTTTCAACAAGCATCTGGAGAGGGTCCTCCATGATCTTGTCTAGGCTGTGCTTTTGTCAAGAAAGGTTGGACCAGATGATCCTTGAGGTCCCTTCCACCCTGGTATTTTTTGATTCTGTGATTTATACTTGCTTTGGGGCATACATAATTTAAAATAACAGACTGAAGAGATTCTTCAGGCATAAAAGTCTCCACAGCAAAGCTGATTGACAGACTTTTAAAAGTCTTTCCTTACAGGATTCAACAACATACCATACAATGATCCTCAGCAGTCCAACACCACCACAGCAGCAGAGTGTACAAGGATGGATGTGGCTGCCTTGTACACCAGTCTCAGATCTCTCGTCCCACCTGTCCCCCCTTATCAGCCACCATGCAAGGACATCAATGATTTTACATAATATTGTCTCCCTGCCCACTTAATACAGGAAAAGCATTCCTCAAAAGAAATTGTAGCATTAAATGCTGATCCCAGCAGCATCCCTGCACAGTGTAACTACCTGAAGTGATTAGTTCACGTATACACATTTAATACACATTGCTGCAATTCCGCATCCAACAGTGAAATCTTTACCTACTGGTATTAGCTGGTCATGTTTACTGTTCCTGAGAGTTTCCCATCATTAGGTGTTTATGATATTTACTCAGTCTGTAGCAAACCACTACAAGGCATACGCAGCTGGATTAGCTGCCCATCAGTGATGACACCAAATATGTAAACATTTTTTAAAATGATTAAAGCTCCCATTACTTTTATGCTCTATGGTTTACCCACCAATCAGATGAGGAAAGAGTTCTTGAATAAATACCATAAAGCATCCTCTAATATTTCTTTCTAATTTTTTTTTTCTTTTTAAAGTCCTTTCAGCTTTCATGTATTCACTGAAAGCATTCACATCAGAAACTGACAGGTCCTAGGTGCCTGTGCCCCATACCCCAGCAACAGCACCTTTGGTTTCCTTGTTATTACCCCCCTGGATCCTCAAAGGACTTCCAGGCACATTACTACAGGATTGAGCACAGCACTGTTTTCCAGTGGTTAATCATGGTAACTGCTGCATGTTTCCACGATGCATTCACCCTGTGAAAACGGTTCAGATTTTCTGCTTCCAAATGTTAAAGAAAATATACTGCTTAAATTCTAATACATCAGTCAACCGCCTGCAGCTTCCAAAACAATCTGGACTGCTCAAACTGAGTTGTTTCTAATGTTTACTACTGAAACGAATTGTATCAGAAATAGTTACCTTCTTCCATGCCACGAATGTATTTTGAAGGAAAAATTATGCTCCACAAGTCTCTGAAAGAACTCCATTTACCCATCATATTTCTCCCTAACAACTGCACTCAAAGTTTCTCCAGTGGTCTTACCTGCCATAAGAGCCCACCCATAGTACAGATTCCATGTGCTAAGTTAACAAGGTAAGAAGCATTAGGAAAGAGACCACAGCTAGAAAGAAACCTTAATCATACAATACTTGTTACAAGTGCTGTGCTCCACTGGGGAAAGCTCTCAAAGATAAGCACTGTTTTGTAACTCACCGAAAGTCACCTGGGATGCAGGACAGATGGAAAGTAACAGGGAGTCCTCACTAGCACAGAAGAGCTCTTAATTTTTCACAAAATACCAGAACTTCCCATTGCAGCAAGCAGAAATACCAGATCCTGAAGACTACCTTCCTCAAAACTTTCCTGCAGGAATTCCAGTACTGCTTATTTCTTCTTAAGTGGGTTAAATGCTGCCTATTTCCCCCCTACTGTTAGGAAGATTACTTTTTTCCTTTATAACAGCATTCTTCCAAGTTCTCTCCTACACAAGTTTGAAGAAAGAGCCAAGGTGGCCTGCAGCTTGTTTATGAAACTAGCCCTCACTTTCTTCCCAGTCAGCCCAGAAGGACAGGTGGTAGCTGGCCTTCCCCCCTCCTGGGATCATCCCTCAAGCCTCCTTCTACAGGATACGAGGAGATAAGTTATTAAGTGATCAAAATACACACAGAAAAATAAGTCATTTTAAGTATTACAAGAGGGATATAAGTAGTATATTAATTGCATCTTCTAGATTAATTTCTAATTCCATCAGGTCATGGCACAGTGAAGTAATTCAAATCAAGGGATTTAACAGCACTTTGAATTAGTTTATTAATGCTAAACCTTACTGTATATATTCAAGCATTTAACTCACAAGAACTGCCTTTTTTTACTATTCTGTAGTATTAGTTTAAAAAAATCAAATGGATTTCATTACCATTCCTGGTAGAGACCCTTAATTAAATTTTACAAGAATCATGAAAATAAACAACACCATTTCATGTTTAAATACAACTTAAACCTTTAAATTTAAAAGCACTCAATTAAACAACTCATATTGCTTATCATTACAAAATTAATTATTCTGGTGCAGCAATATTGCTCTTTTCCATTCTGTCCCCACTGCCACCAAAGGCTTGCTTGATTTCTACCACTGAACAACCCTTCCATTTGCTGGTGTTCCACCACAGCACATAGTTTTGAAAGTGGCAGAGTCTTGCCTTGAGCTCGGATCACTGCTGCCGAAAATTTCGTCCTAACAAAATTTCTTTTGCATTCTCAAAATTAGAATAAATAGGAAATAAAGTACTGTCCAGTGTGGTTTTTAAGTTGCTCTGCACACCAGCAGTTTGACTACCTCAACATCAACAGGCCAGCCTCAGCACAGGGCCTGCTCTCTTACAACCCACGCAGATTCCTCAACCCAGCAGCTGAGACAACACTTGGTATCTTTTAGCAAGTACCTGCTGCTGACTGCTTCCATTTCCACAGGCCTTCCCATGGCTTCTGGTTGTATGAGCAACCCTCAGAGTGCATTTCACTAGCACTACCTCCTTTCACATTTCAAGAGAACAGAACAACACAGGGCTCAGCTCAGGTAACTTGTAGCTCACAAATCCAGATCTTATGTTATCTCCCTACATCTCTACTAGCATCATAGCTGAAGGGTTATTTTTTAAATGTCTTATGTATGTACATTACCTGGTTTTAATGAAATAAAAAATAGAAAATTCTATTCAAAGAAAAATACACAGACTATCTGCTGTAAAACCCCGGGCAAACAACTTTAAAATTCCTTAAAGACATCAAATGTCCTTAAACTCAATTTTCTGAACTGACAGGAACCCGCTATACTGTTACGTTTCCTAAGTAGTTTCTTACAGAAGAATTACATTAAGAGTTGAGGAAAAATTTAGTTCTTTCCAGGCCAAGGCCTGCATTCCCTTTTTATAAACTCAAGGATTTCTAAATACACATAAACATCTTAAATAAATAAATAAATAAAACACAAGAAAATTTTTCTTCCAGAATCACTTTGCAGTGTAACAAGAACGGTACTTTTCCTTTACTGCAATATTATGTTCTGGTACTAACCCAAAAGTTCACACCATTTTCATTTCTTTATTGCCAATAGCCACCTAGGAAATGCTGCCATCAATAGTAAATCTACATGAAGTCACACTCCTCTGGTGCATTTTGTGAATAGCAATCAGTTCTTAACACAATCCTGTTCGGTTTAAATTCAGTTTATTCTTCAATTACTCTGCTAGCCCAGCTCTAATTTATTATATTTTCTGGTACATTTGATTTTGAATATTATGACATCCCGGCTCATGCCATTAGAGGGGAAACATAAAATGGTGGGGATGTCTATGGACGGCTGAGAGTAAGATAGCAACAGCCTGGAAAATTAACAATACCACTGTCTGTGCTCAGCTAGACCGCTCCTGCATTAGCACTAAAAACATTTGTCAGTATTTCTCTAATACAGACTTGACATCCGGGAATAGCCTCAGAGGCACCATAAAATCCCGGCCAGCACGGCAGGCAGCTGGGGCGGCTGGGTGGGCGGACAGCAGCCTCGGAGACCACTGGGGCAGCTCAGCTGCAAAAGAAAGGAAACACTGGCCCTGCTGCTGCTTGGAGCTCAAAAAAAGAAAGAAAGAAACCAACACGGTTCTAAATGCCACCGATACTATATACATTGATTTTTTCGGTTGGCTTATTTTAGCCTTGCATTGTCTCAGTCCTAGCTACCATCGCTTTCTCCCAGCACCCAAGGTGAAATGAGAGGCAGCAGCCAGAAGCCTGCTCAGAGCACCTT
The DNA here is from genome assembly GCA_013398115.1 of Falcunculus frontatus. Classification (NCBI taxonomy): domain Eukaryota; kingdom Metazoa; phylum Chordata; class Aves; order Passeriformes; genus Falcunculus; species Falcunculus frontatus. The sequence continues at coordinate 419,959 of VZRV01005707.1, read as the reverse complement.
TCTTGAGGAGCCTGGCAGAAGGGAGGGCTTCGACTTCCCCTCCAGCTTGGTGACCGACTGCATTAACCTTCAGGGCATGCTGCCAGCCCCACCTGCTTACTCAGGCTTTTGCCAACAAGGGAAGCTCTCCCTGCATTGCTTTGTCCTTTGAAGATGCATCCTCTTTCGCTTACTTCTTACTCCTGCCTAACGTTTGGTGTTGGAACCCCTGAATCCAGAGGATGGTGGGGCAGTCCTGATGGGGAAGCACCAGACTCTTATATTCATAGACAACCTTTTTCCCTACAACAGATTCTCCAAACCTCAAACATGAAAAATACTTATGTTTCTGCACAGCTTGCTCTGTCCCAAGAAATTCCACACTTGGTTTTGAATAAAATGTGTATTTCCCTTCTTTTGTCTGTTATTCAGAAAGCCTGAAGACAGCTTACCAAAACAACACACAAGAGTGAATGCTTTGCAGGGAAACTCAGGCAGGCAGGCCCATGAGGGGCTGCCAGTATTGGAGAGAATTTGCAGTGGGGGAAATCCGGCTGGACCCAAATCCTCACTCATTACTTTGTTCACTAGAAAAAAATCAAGCAGACTTATTTTCCCCTACAGGATAATAAGTTTTCGGCTGTCTCTAAGCTGTCTCGTAGCTCAGGCAGTATTGCCAGCTCCTTCTGAAACTCATAAGCAATAAGGATTTTACTAATGATGTAGTTACTGCAACTGTTGCATTAAAAAGATAATGTCAATGTCAAAAATTACATGTAGTAATGCCTACAATTACATGTAGCTAATTTACAAAATTAAGAAATGCCATATTTTAGCTTATCCACTGCCTTTCAATTTTTCTTCACTTCTCCTGAACCTATGCTGTAATCCAGTTGCTGGTTTCTGTTCTGAAGCTTTTTTCTCCCGCAACCCAATCCTACACAAGGCATGGACACAAAAGGGAGTAGCATAAGGGATGTATAAGCATATTTCCACTGTTAGGTTGCTTGATTTCACACTTAGGAAATCCTACTGAAAGACAGTTATTGGTGCATGAGAAATAAAGAGTACACTTTCAGCTTGTGAAGCCTGATGGAGTCACAGCCAATCAAATCAGGCCACATTTAGGTAGGATGAAGAACTGGGACAGAGGGGCTCTCCCCTCCTGTTAAGTGCTATCACATGCCCCAGTGTAATGAAATATTACCACCATGACGAGAAAAAAATAGCTCCTCTCATTTTGGTGTGTTGGTACCAGGAAAATACACCACCCAAGTTCTTCAGAAGCAATGACAACTCCGGCTGTAACCATTTTCTCTTCTCAATCCTGTGTACTCATAAGTCACCCGCCTATGCTTACACTGCAAATCAATGCGCTCGCTCCGGTGTCTCCCTGCACCTGCTCTCATTACCCCATGTTTGAAACAAATCCTGAATTAAGACCAGAGACTTGATTTCACTTCCCAGCGGGCAGAGTAATTATCAATAATTGATGTCAGTTGGTTTCATTTGGGGCACTGCCTCGGGCATGCAATGGAGAGTTACGGTATGCACCAAGGAAAGGAGGATTTGTATATAAAATGATTTGATAATCTGAAAAAATCCCTCAGTAAACAAAGGAAATTTACAGATAATTGTATTAAAGATTAGAGTTGTTTTAAAACAATGCAGAATGTATTTGAGAACATCTGGGAAAAAAGATGGTAGTATTAAAAGCAAAATCTTTGGGGAAAATATTATCCCCCTCAAAGAGAAAACAGTACTTAATTCATTATTAAATCCTAATCCTTGTCAATTCATGTTAAATCAGAGCACTTCTTCTAATAAAGACTGTTATCACTATATTTAAATGCAATTTTATAGATGAATACTTAAATATATTTACATACAGTTTTAATTCTGATTAAATGATTGCTTGATTATTCCACTTTTTAATTGCTTACAATTTATTTCAAATTTGAGAAGCAGGATAATTTTATGTCAGTAAACTGAGTAAGTTTATTATTAAATAAGGACAGAACAACTTGTGGACTAAGAAAAATATATCATGATAGCAAACGCAATTTGAAGTCTTTCTTTTTGTTTACTCATCAGTTGGAAAATGAAGAAAATAACTCCTTTTATCTTACAAAGGTTACTAATTTTCCATCACCCATTTACTGTGTTACAAACTCTTGGTGTGGCGATTTATGTGAAAATCCCCACAATGAAACCCATAAACTCACGACATTTTCTATAATCAGTGTTGACAATTAACAGTACTCCTATTTAAACACTGCATGATTATAGCTCCTCACTGCTATAACTGGTGACAGCGTCAGAAGACTATTTATTTCACAACTAAAAAGTAAAAACTACAGAACTGAACAATAATCAAATTGGCAAAAACATACTGAATCAGATTTCTGTAATATCTTTCACTACTGTATTTCTACTCCATTCTTCCATAAAAATACTTAATGTTACAGCTAAATCTGGAAGGATTTCTAAGATCTGAAAAGAAGAAAGACAGCCAGCCAGCCAGCCAGCCAGCCAGAAAGAAGGTATTAGGGTTTGCTTTTTCCCTTTTTAAGGCGTTTTATTTCTTTACATACAGAAATTAATTTCATATATACACACATACATGTAAAGCTCAATGACAAGCAGAATGTTAACCAGATCTGTACCAGCAGCTACTGAGCCTTAGCAAAGACAGCCCATCAGGGTTGCTTTGCTGTAACCTTATCATCATTAACTGTGCTGAATTCAGTGACTTCCTTGGGAGCAGAAGCAGGCAAAAGAACTCTCATGCCCATAAAGGACCCTATGGAGTCACCACTGTGGATTCAATTGTACAGTCAAGCTACAGGGATGGCTAAATAGGATTCAACACGTGATATGTCACCTGAAAAATGGTAAATAAAGCATAGCAACTGCTCCTAACACACATGGGTTCACTCTGGTGAAGTCTCTTCTCTCCTACATATCAACTTAACCTGCTTAGCAGGCTTTCAGGTATAGACAGACTCACCTATAGGAACACTTTAGAACAAAACATCTTTATCTTCAAAGTCAGTATCAGCTAAAACAATACTCTTTCCTCATTCACAATTTCAAGCAAAAATAAAAATCTCAGCACAATGTTGACATTACTGTGTGAAATAAGTTGCCTTCACTGAACTCGAGGCTTACTTAAAGGCTTCACCTGTTGCAAAACCCACATTTGTTTGTAGAAGATAACAAGTCAAGCTGTACCCAAAAGTTCCTAGTCAAGCATCTTCAACTCTGTAACAGCACAACACTTAGGAACATTTCCTGGCTCCACAGCTTTTCAAACTTTTCAAAATATGACTTAGGAAAGCATTACACTTCTACAGCATTTCCCTGGTCAATGGCACACATCCCTTACTGCAGAAGAAAGGACTGTTAACAGTTTTCATTTCACACTCCAGTAACCCAAAATCTTGTGTTACCACTCACTTTAGTGTTAATTTTCCCACAGATTCTCTTTTTCTGCTTACACGGCAAGACAGCTCAGGTCAAGTGCTCAGACAAGCTGTGCTGCTGATTCTCCTTTTTACCGCCACTGAATCACCTTCACTTTTGCTTCACCGCAAAGTTATTTTCCCTGCAAAAAAGCAGGGGAGCTATGTTCAATAGATAAGTCAGCATCTCCAGTCAAAATGGATTTCAAAGTGGGAAAAAACCCCTCCACACAACTAAATCCATAAGGATTATTTATGCAGGATCATTCCAACACTGTATAAATACACCACGACAGGTATATTTGCTGCTGTACATGTGGTGAAGCCAAATTCAGCTCATGTCACTTCCAGCTATAGAATATAAAAGTATCGGTGCTGAACAGACACCCTGAGCCACCCCCTCAGATAACAGGAATGAAGAGTAGTTGCCTTGCCAGACAAAGTAGAAAGATACCTTTTTTATCGGTGATTTCAAAAGGAAACACATTTGGCAGCTGTCACTGAATTCTTATGAAGCTTTGTTATGTGTATGTACAGACCTAACTTACACACAGTTTTAAGACATTTGCATGAAACGCGTGACAGATCCACAAGTACACAAACATATCTGTGTTTTTAGCCTAATCAAATCTGGATGAACCTAGCTGTACCTTTAACATCTCAAAGGAATTAAAATAATTAAGAAGCAAACCTAAAATCTGAAGGCATTCAATACTGGCTTAATACCAAGCAGGAAACCCCGTGAATTTTAAACCTTCAATCTTCATTTGAAGCAGAAATGACAGCGTAGCAGCGGACTAAGTGTAAAAAGAATCCAGGAATTGACTTGTACTAATTTTTAATTAACATAAAGGCAGGAAAGAACTATTCTACTAATTCACTGGGTGAGCCTTCTTTAGCTTCTGTCAGTAACAATAAAAGGCTGAGAAAACTGCTCTAGAGCAAACAAGACATAAAAACAGGAAAAAGAGGCCAGACAGATGGAAGCCCTCATCAACCTGCTCTGGAAGAAGCCTGACTGAAAAAGTATTTTGAGAAGTTTAAAAAACAAGTTACTTCAATTTGGAGTTGGGGCAGCCTCCCTGAAGCAGCGTGGGTTTGGCTGAGAGCTGTGGTGCATACGCACTGTGCCGAGGGTACTTAGAGACGTACGATCGTGATGGGGTTTATGGCAAACTCTTCGAACACAACCAGAACACTTACACAACACAGCACGATCTATGTGGTCTCGTGATGCATCGATCAACTTTCACTTACAGTTAATTCATTCTGGTTATAAACAAACGTTAAACAACTCAATTTAAAAAACCAGTGTAAGAGAAAATTACATGGGGCAGGGCAATAGATCCAGTAAGAAGAGGCAAGAAGACAAAGAAGGGTGGGCCACAGGTAAATAAATGCATGAACTTGGAAGAAACAATAAGGAATCCTCCTCTGCACAAAGTGGCAATAGTAGTAACTAGTTTGGGGTTTTTCTGTAACTTTTAACCTCCAAACATGTAGAGGCAGCTTAATAAGATCCATACTTAAGTATTTAATCTGTCGCAGATATTCAGTGCACTATCCATGAGGCACATCCAGACATTAATGTCTCCTGCATCCTCCTTGAAATGGGACTTGCTCTAGATGGAGGCTACTTGGCCGTAAGATGGACTTCAAATGTGCTGTTCTGCACAGGCTGTTACTGATGGCAGTGGAAGAACCAGCTGTGCTTCTCCTTGTTGTTTTGGTTTTGCTGGTCAATTAGAGGAATTATTTGGATGACATGGCCATAGCCACAAAAACCCCCACTAGAGGCTCTATTCTACTGCCACTATGATACAGCTCATTTTGTCTGGGGCCTACGAGGTATGCAGACAAAAGCACTTTCACTTCATGACAAAGTAAAATGCACCAACAAAGGTGGCTTACTGATAACAGGCAAGATTTTTTTGTTTTTTTTTTTAAATTAAGACCTTGTTCAGGAAAGCCAACCAAAACTCCATGGCCAGAAGAACCACAACATGTCTGGATTCTGAAACGTTGCTTTGTACCATAAGAAAAGCCTCCTGGGTTGGTCCTTTCAAAGCAAACATAACATTCCTGTGGCAGAACACGACAGCTTGTCCAAGCACAAGACAGCAACCATGGAAAATCGCTTTCCACGAACTGGTTTCAGTACACAAGTCAGCCTCCATTAGCTTTGTTTGAATTTCAGTTTTCTTCTGTTGTGCCAAAAACTTCCGCTGCACCAGCTTTCTTCTTCCTATCTATGAATTCAGAAACAAGGATTAGCACCAATCTGACGAACATAGAAAGCCACAGGAAGGTAAGAGCTTAAAATCCTTCATCACTGGTATTCTTTAGTCTTTCGGGGCCACGGTTTTTAACAATGACACTGCATTAAGAGAGGGTTGTCTGTGGCAGAGAGCACAGATCCAAGCAAAAATTGCCTGTGAAGAATATAACAAAAATCTACACAATGAGTACAACTGTAAGTCAATAAAAGTGTCAGCATTTAAGAACACTGACTTGAACACAATAATAAACTGTGCTTATTCCCAATTGTTTTCTAAAGAGCCAGCCCCTGGGAATGCACAACGCCGGCATCCTGACATCTTCCACTGGGCTTGTGCAACCTCTTCGGAGAAGGTCATGGGAACATGCAGTGGTAGTGTGATCTTGGGGGCTGGGGAACACAGCCTGTATCACACTTCAAAATCACTCCCACTGCAGGGAATGTACAAAGCAGAAGGAGGAAGCTCGTAGCTCATTTTTCCACACTGTGCAGAATAATATCTGACAGCACTATACCACTCCAGGCAACACAGTCCAAAAGTCCTGGTTTGCCTTTCGGCAACTACTGGGTGCCTCCCTTTGCCCAGACACATATGGGTTCTCCTTTGACATGGACCACTTTTCATTGTGCTCTATTGCTAAAAAAGGGTAAGTCATAGTTCCTTCTGCTTCATTATCTAGAACTACTTATTACTACCATTTATGACATTTTAAAACTGGATCAGTTCATACATTGGATATACTACTTGAGAAAATTGCATTTTGTTCTACAAACAAGGGTTCTTTTGAAAAATTCTGTACAGCCCATCAAACAGTGGTTAAGTGTGTCAAATCTCTCCAAAGAAATACAAGAATACTTCCTCTTCCAAGTGACAGAAGAGCCAACAAGAAGAGGTGCTATGCTGAAACTTGTTCTCACCAACAAACAGGGTCTGGTAGGGAATGTGAAGCTAGGGGGGAGCCTTGGCTGCCGTGACTCTGGAATGGTGGAGTTTGAGAACCTTAGGGCAGCAAGCAGGGAGCACAGCAGGCTCAGCGTCCTGGGCTTCAGGAGAGCAGACTGGCCTCTTCAGAGGTCTGCTTGGTGGAGCATCATGGGATAATGCCCTTGAGGGAAGAGGAGCCCAAAAAAGCTGGTTAATATTCAAAGATCACTTCCTCCAAAATGAGGCTTTGAGCAACCCGGTCTAGTGGCAGGTGTCCCTTCCCAGGGGGATTGAAAACAGATGATCTGTAAGGGCCCTTTCTACCCAAACCATTCTATGATGACTCAGTGATTCATCTCTGTGGAACGAAGGAAAAACAGCCAGGCAAAATACATCATCTATCACTCCATCCCAAAGTAAACCAACTCTTCCTGGGTAAAAATTACCTTCCGTATAACATTGATCTGACTCATTTATAATCTAACAATTACTTTCCTACCCAATTTGGTCCAGTTCATTGTGATGACCACGAGAAAATTCTAGACTTTCTTAACAAAATGCCACAACTCCAGAGCAATATCAACTTGCTTACTTGAAGCAAAAATAAGACTGCAAATATCGAGTTGTGTTACCCCAAGTTTCCATGTCAAAAATAGTTCCCACTATTTGGATAGAAAAAACTGCAAAAATGCAAAATAATTTGAAATCTTGCATGTTCACAAGTTATCTGACTTTATATCAAACAGCTGCATACTTCGGCTTTTGTGTTCACCACCTAACACACAGCTCAGCAGGAGAGACTCCGCAAGAGATTCCCCTCCTGTTTCAGCCCCCAAATTACTCGCAAAACTGACATCAGTTGAAAAAAGCATCTATGAGAACATAAAGGATTGACATCTCTGGTATCACCAGAGTACCAAAGTACTTCGGAAATAAAAGAGACATCTGTAGTATTGCAGAGCACATTACAAGGATGGAGTCATCTCAGATACAGCACTGATACCCCCTGCAACAGAACAGCAGGGCTGGGGGCATCTCCACATGTGTGGAGGTGCAGACCAGTCTCCAGTCAGCCACCTACACCATCTCACGCAAAATACAGAGCAGTCAGTATGAAAACACATGACAGGTTTAGCCTATGAATTTTGTGAACATAAATCCTGACCCTGAAAACATTTACATGCAGGCTTAACATTAAACCTAAGAACAGACCCTCTAATTCCAAAAGAAATACTTGGTTGTTTAAAATTAAGCATATGCAAGCACAAACATCTACAGAATTAGGACCGAAAAAAACCCACAAAAAGCACACTCTACAGTACTATTAATTTTTATTGCTCTATAGAAACCTCGACCTATCAATTATATAACTTAATACTAAAATTCAAAACCATTTTCATATTCAAAAGGCACTACAATTTCTAAAGGACAAACTCCCCTGACCTAATAAAGCAATTAAGCAGCATGCAATTCAATAATGTCCCATTAAAAATGCTTCTGCAAACCAAACCAACAAAGAATTTTCAAATATCAGAGACAAGCCACTGCCATATCAAATAAGCAACCAGCTTCCTCTGGTGCCTTTTACACCAGGGAGCATTTTAACACAAAATGAATGTTGTTTTCTTATTAGTTACAGCTCTTAATGTCTAGTAGCTCTTTAAACAAGCAACATTTTGCTGATGTAAGGCAATAATTTATATTAATTCAATGTCTAGTACACATCATGTCTTTACACATTTCACTTTAATATTGCTGATATAACTTCTTCCCAGTTGCTTTCAAACATATTAACATTTTTCAGAAGTACAGAAAAATGAGATGAAAGAAGAGGGGGATATTTCGGTGTATTTTCAAGTATACAGTTTTAACTAGTAGCTAACAAACTTCTGCTGGTTTTTTTAGTAATACAGGCCCATAAATATATACCAAGATTGAGGCCACTCAGTATGAGTAAAGGCTTACAAAAAAAACCTTTCACTGAGGTGATCAGTGCTTCCATGAGAGCACACAACACACAAATGCCAAACGTTGCAATGTCAAAGCCACCATTTTTGGCAGGACAAGTTTTAGTAAGCTTATTTTTTAAACCGTTTCAGGCGAACAGTCCTTTTTCACCCAATCACCAGCTTACATTCCTCTTGTAAAGTTTTGTCCCTAAATTGTTGCAGGTTTTTTTGTTGTTTTGGTAACAGAAAATTCGGGTGCAGTGTTAGGAAAAGATACCATGTTTGCAAATCTCAGACCTGAGTCCAAGGCCCTGGGGTTCCTCTTGCTGAAGTCACTAAGCAAAGTTAAGGGTGAGTACTGCTAGAAATTCAGTACTAAAAACTCTCATTGCAAAATTACGAGCTTTTTAAAATATCCATAGATTTTAGAACTGCAACAGTACAAGCACTTTAAAACATAATATTACAACTTTTTTTTATTAAAAAAATCTACTTGGGCACAATAGTGTTCTTTGCAGCCTGCTGACTCTGGAGTTAATAATTTTATATTGTACTGTGTTCAGGAAAGAGGATTCCTTACTCGGTGATCTGATAATTAGAAAAAAAAGAGTAATTATAAAGCAAATCATATATTTAAAGTAACTATAAATACTCCTATTAAGTCATATGGTTCTAGCAAGTACAGTAATACAGCTTGTTTCCATTTTGAGAAAATTTGTTTTAATAAAGTCGGGGCAGCATATGGTACTAACATGTTTATTTTCCAAGTGGTAGGGACACTAACCAAAACCATCTTATGTTTCTTCCTAAGCCTCCTTGATCTGCTGCTGGATTGCAGCTTAGAATAAAGTATTACGAAGCCAGAAAAACTGGGTAGAGGAATAAAAAAAACAAAATCAGTAATTCCAAGTGTTTATTTAATGAGAGTCCAGCTCAGACCAGTTTCTCTTTTGAACAGAAGTTCGAAAGTATTTATGACTGGAAATGTATTTCCAGAGACTATCAAACATAGTCCAAAGCTAATCCCTAGCAGACATTTTTTACTTTACACACAGGCAAAAAACAAACCCCTAATATCATGTAATTAAAAGAGGAATTAAAGGAAGCTCAGAAGTACTTAATAGATTTCTAGAGAAGTAAACAATTAGCACTGTGCATTAGGAACACGGTAAGAAAAGTCATCAGGGACTACCACATTCACCACTACCACAGCTCCAGGAACGGTTTTCTCAGTTAGTTGACCAAGTGCTATGATGCCGTCAAGAGCAATGATAATTTTAACAAGTATGCCTTGTTAAAAGTATAAAAGACAAAAGTTTTCCAACCACATCTTCAGTGCTAACAGCTAACAAATGACGGGGGAAACCAGGGAGTGTGGGTCAGAGCACCGAGGGCTAGAGCGAACGTTCGGAAATAGCTGCCAACCAGACGGACTCCAGCGGCATTTCGCAGCCAGCCCCGAGTTCCTCTGGCGCAGCTGTAAAACACACAACCTGAAACCCGCTCCTGCAGCAGGGGTTCGCTCGCAGCTGTTCCTCAGCCTCCCCCGCACGCAGTAATCTGACTCCTTTCCAGGAAGGAGCTTCTTTAATGAAGCCACACGAGAGCAGCATAGGTGTGTCGGGGGATCCAGAACCAGGCGCTTTCTGAGTGTTTCTCCAGCACCCGAGACCAGAGCTCAGCCTCGCAGAGACGCGCTCGCTGCAGGGGCAGGCGCCGCCGAGCTCAGCCCCGCCGCGGAGCCGAGGGCTCCAGGGCGGGGACGCTACTCCCAAGCTCCCACCTCAGCCCCGCACGGCGGCTCCTGGCCCCGGCCCCTCTCCCGTACTTGTTGCCCGCGCAGAGCGGCTCAGCCCGGCTCCGCCGCCCCCGCGGGGACCCCCGGCGCGGCTGCCACTGAGAAAGGCTGAGCGCAGCTGAGCCGCCCGGCGCCACGGCGGGGCAGGGAAGTTACTTACCGCGCCGGCTCCGCGCCGCGCTCTCCTCCTCAGCCGCGCCGGCT
>VZRV01005707.1:336707-408637 GCA_013398115.1 Falcunculus frontatus | reverse complement strand
CCCGGCTCGCACCGCCCCGGCTCCTCCCGCCGGGGTCCTCGCCGTTCCCTACGCCCGCCCCGCTGCCCCGCCCCGCCCGGCCGACAGCGGGTGATGGCGCCGGCCTGGGCCTGAGAAGTCGCAGCGGGGGACGGTGAGCGAGCCATGGAGGAGGACCCGGAGCTGGAGAGGTGAGGGACGAGCGACAGCGGGGGAAGCGGCCCCGAGAGCGAGCGGCCTCTGCGGGGCTGCTGCGCCGCTCGGGGCCCGGCAGCGCCTCCCGCCCCGCGAGGCCCGGGCAGCGCTGGGCTGGGGCCGGCGGGGGCTGGGGGCGGCCGTGGGGCGGCTCCTCCCGGCCCGGCTGGTCCGCGGTGCAAAACTCGGGCCCTGAGTTCCGGCGGGCTCTGCCCGCTGTCCCCAGACAGCCGCTCCTGTGGGCTGTGCGGTGAGCGTGCGCCCCGAGGGGAGCGCGGCCTGAAGCTGCTTCTGCCGTGTCTCCCGCACAGAACTTTGGGTGCGTGCTGATAGCGTTTAGAAACAAGGTTGGAAAGTCTTGGGTGGTTCGCCCCTCATCACTTACAAGTTGATGAGTTATGTACTTGGTAAAATAAATTTTTAAAATCCCAAATTTCAATTTTCAGTGCTGGAGATGTGCCTGTTGACCAGTTGTTAAATTTGCTCTGTTCTTGTATCAAGAAAATACAAAATGCTTGGCAGTTACTTTGTCAAAAAATAAAATTGTTTTCTACTTGGCATTTCGTTAGGACCAGTGGATTCGTCTTGCTGTACGTTTTAAGTTGCAGTCCTCCCAAGCAAACACTGAGGAATAAAACGTAGATTCCTGTGTTTGGATACTCAAAGTAGGCTTCTCTTACTTGTGTTTTAGGAATAGACTTTTGGTGTTTATACCTCAATTTATTTGCAAAATAACCCTATTTGTGTGATTGGAGATTTTTTTTTTTTGCAAGCTTGTTTCTGGGTTGTTCACTTTCCTTATGGCTGTTTAAAACAACTGTTACAGTGAAATGATGACCAGAAGCTTTCTGAACTGTTCTCCTCATGGTTCTCACCTTTAACTTTTAAGAAATCGTGTCCGAGTATGCTTGCAGAAAATAACTTTCTTTTCTTTATATCTGGCATGTATTTGAAATGTGCCAAAAGCGATAGCACTGGGACAGTGTAAGAGCTAGAGACCATAATGTTTTCTAAGAGGCTTTTAATTCTTGCTAAGCTACTTCTGCTGTCAGATCATCAGTTTAATAATTGAAGTTTCTTTCTGTGTATGTATGAATGTTATTTTTACTGGTACCATTCCAAACTTAAACCTTTTTCGTTCATGACAAATTGAAACTTACGTCACTGTTCTTCCACACGGACTTCTGGTTGCTATTGCCGTGATGGGGTGCTGGGGTTCTCTGGGCACTTCAGGGCGTAGCTACTCACTCACCAGCTATGGCCAACTGCTCCACAGCCTCCTCCTGATTAATGTTCTTCTTCCCAGGAGCTACATTTAAAGTTTTACCCTGCCTTAATGGTTCAGTCCAAGCTGGGATTTGCTATTCCTATTCCGTGGCAGCACGGCAGATAATGAGGATGAAGCTCAGTGACACCTATCGAAGGGTGCACAGTAGGGTTTAGCTGTCTTGTGTCACCAATCCATGCCACTGTTCACCTCGGAGTGTGTTCAGTCGGCTCCAAACACATTATAACTACGATGTAGTGCACTTGACGATTAACTCTTTTTGTCCTGGGTCCACCTATCATTAGTTACTTCTTCATACCTTAAGTTTTCATAACAGCTCAATTTGGCAGTAGCAGCCTGAATTCAGCTTGTGCTGTGTGCATTTAGGTGTTGTACTTGGGTATTACTCACTCTAAATATGATTCCCTGTACAATCTGCAGTATGGACCCCTTCCAGTCTAATACAGATCTTTCTTTGTCCTTTGGGTTACAGACATTATGCCTTAGATTTATATTCAATAACCTGTTGATCATATTATCCTGTGAATAGTGTAGCAATGGTGGTTTGGGCTTATAATTTTTAAGGGTTTTATAATATGGCTTTAACATACAATTAGTGGCATTTCTGTTCTGTAGCCACAGTGTTAACTACTTTAGGTGGATTTTTAGTGTTTAAAAATGGGGTTTATGGGGAATATTTTGGGTAGTTTGTCTCTGAATTCAGGCTTATCTTGCAATGCACAAGTCTTAAATAAAAACTTAAGGTTTTTGTACATGTGTTTTTTATTTAATTTACCATGAGGGAAAAAGAAGTGTAACTATTTTTGTGCATGCTTTTTCAGGTCAGAAATGAATTTTGTGTCCCGGTAGTCCAAAAAGTGGTCTGTTAAGTCAGTTGCCCTCTTTTTTTGTTACTATCTAAGGAGAAGTGTCTTCATTTAGCTTCTTTTATTTGATCCTTACTGCCACATTTCATGATATTATTTTTCAATTTTACCATGTCTGACTCTCACTTGATCTTACTTTTGATGTCTTCCTCACTTTAATATGAAGTAGAGTTTTCCTAGAAAGCTGAGTACTAACCTATAAATTCCTGTGTGACTGTTGCATTCTGTGGATTTTAAAACTCTAAAAGCTGTAAATACCACAGGCATGTAAAATAGTAATATTTGTTACATTCTACTGAATAACTGTCCTCTGCTCCGTCTCACCCAAAACCTTTGATGGAAATATGAACTGAGATTTTCTCCTGTGAACTTGCTCGTACATCAGTGAAGACACTGAGCCTTGAGGTTCCATGTGATTCTTAAAAAAAATTCTGTTAACATATAATGAATGGTATTGTGAAGTTATGACCCAAGAAGGAGGTGAAAGAAGTTGCAAACCAGCTAGTAGGAGCTGTTCAATATGTTTCCTCTGCAAGTACCTGTATGTGCTTTTCCTAGTTTATTTCAACTGGATATCCACTGGGTTATTATGGAGCTCACCATTTTCATTCCTATCTAAAAAAAAAAAAAAAAAATTTCTTCCCCCTCTCCTTCCTAAATTATTGTCATGGTGGTTCTGTGTGTTTGAAGCACAGAAGATGCACCGTTTGTCTTCAAGTACGGTGGAAGTGGCTTTGTTTTACTGTGTGTCCAAATCCTTCCATAATCCATTCTGACTTTCAATAGCTACAAATATTTCTCAACTTTGGATATCATACTTTATTAGAAGTGCCTGCCAAGCTTGTTTAGAGCATCATTTACTTGGGATTAAGTGTTTCCTAAGGAGATGCTGCTCTGAATCACAAAGAACGCTGTAATTCTGTAACAAGAGGCCTGTAGTTGAGTTGAGAATCAATAATCTAATATTTTTGCTGCGCAGGCAGCCCATCTATGCTTTTTAGCAAGCTAACTTTGTGCCTTGGAGAAAACTGATGGTTCTTACTGTTGATTTTAACAGTTAAAGTCAAATGTCAGGATTCAGTATTCCCTACTCATGGCAAAAAAAGAAAGTGGTCTGCAAGCTAAGATTTGTGTTTGAAATGGAGTGGTATGTTCACTTCTCCAGCTGGTGGGAATATCAGCACAGAAATGTACTGCAAATAGCACTCACGAGATTGACAAGTAGAATACTTAAATAAGTACAGAATCTGATCAGCAAAGAATGAAAGCATTCACATCCTCAATGTGGAATGTCTTTGCCTTTGAACAAACGTTAGGAAGCTTGTGGCGTATTTGTGCCTCTTTTTGTTCTTGCTCTTAGAGTTGTGGCCTAGGTTTTATTCCTGACTTTCATTTTCATCAGTTTTCTTAGTAAGGGTGAGCAGATAGGACCAGCTCACGAGAGTTAATTTTAAGTAACACTGTCAGTGTCTTCAGTCACTTGTTTGACTGAAGGTCTTGATATTAATTATTCAGCTGTAATTGGAACATTCACTTCTATTTCTAGTCCCACACACAGTTAAAAATAAGTTGTACAGTTAGCATAAAAATGCTTTGAGAAAATTGCTTTTAAAAATTGCTAATTGTTTTTCCCGAGCTTGCAGCTCACTGTGAGGACCTAGAGTGCCTCAGGAAGTAGACTTAAGTGTGATTTTTGTCAATTGCAGTAGAGGAGAAACTTGGTCTTTGAGCTTGAATGGTAGTGGAATAGACTGCAAACAGTTATTAATTCTTTCCTGAAGATGTGTTTGTTAAAGATATCCCTTCTCTGACTGGGCGATGTTGAATATGAACACTGCCCTCCTACTCCAGGTCTGTGCACTTCTGTAGCTGACTGTGTGCTGTGAATTCCAGCAGATATATTTTCATTAGAGTTCTCATCAGGATCTTTAATGAGATGATGGCGTGGGTAGAGATGGCAGAGTTTTTTAGGTTATGTGCCAAAAGCTCCCAGCGAGGGCTACAGAGAGACCATGATGGATGGGGGGAGCCCAAATAGCCCTCAGTCCTGGCTTCTCCCAGGCCCATGCCAAGAATGACCAGTCCATCAGAGCTCCATCTCCATGAGCCCGTAGGAGCATGGGGACACACTGGTGGGTGGGAACCCACAATAAGGTCAGAGAGAAATGGATGTCTTCTTTGGGCCCCCCTCCCGCTCCAGGGCTGATCCCAAGAGATAGCCTGGGCCTCCAGGCATGATACCCTTCAAGAGGAGTCAGTGCTGGGGCATCTTTGGGACTCAAGGGCATTGCCGCATAGGGTTGTGGGAGGGGTTATGGGATGCAGAAGAAAAGCAGTTTGTGATCACATATGGCATGTTGGGAGGAAGGGGTCAAAATGGAAGATTTGGCAAGGGGGGGAAGTAGTTTTGCTCAAGTGATGTTGCAGCTGGGAATGCTAAGCATATCAGTGTGGGGAAAATTCACATATTATGCCTACTGCTGGTTATACTCTGTCTGGTTTGACAGAGTTGTAGAGATAACGTAAATATTATCAGAGACTTAAGAGGCATTTTCACAGACAGGCTTGAGCCTCCTGCTGGGAGAGAGAGATCAAAAGCCCAGAGATGATACAAAGTACAGCAAGGTGATGAACTGTACTTGTGCGAGGCCCTTGATGAACTGGGGCGGGCAGTGGGCTCCTCTGGCCGCTAGGATGAGCTGAGCCTAACAGAGCCTGTGTCCCCATGCATCCCTGCTGCCTGGCCTTGTTAGTGAGGTAAGGAAAGAAATCCACGCTTTGCGTTTCACCTGTGGCTTGGTGGTCGCCTTGGTTACCTGTATGTGTCGATTCACTCGTGGCTTGTTGTGGGATGTGTAGGGGAGGAACCAAAGACCGGGAAAGCAGGAAGTTCAAGTGATCTGGGGAGAAGTGAGAGTGGGAAAATAGAGGAACAAGGGGATAAAAAGGCCTGGTCATATGTGTATAGGCTGCTGGTTGGTAATCTTGTCTGGCCGTGGCCTGTGCCTAATCATCACAGCCTGTCCTGTCTTCCAGTTAAATTCCTTTCTAATTCACTGTTGGGTGAAGGACTCTGAGGGGAGAGGGTATACATCTCAGTGCGAGCAGCTACAATCAGACTGTGAGTCAGAGGGACCATGTGTCCATGGTGCCAGCAACTGGAACATGTGAAGGTTTGGATGACAGTAGTTGGGCTTGGATCCTGGGCTGGAGGCCTGGGTGCTGGCAACTGGGGACATTTCATGGAGTGAGTGAAACCAAATGTTAGCCCCTGTGGTGGGATTGGGGACCTGTTTATCTGTGTTGTAATACTGAAGCAAGTATGGGTATATGAGGGACCATGTAGCTGCTGGTGAAGATCAAGCTGGAATAGCTGGTAAGTGGGTGAATAAGGAGAGAGCTGGAGAGACTGTAGGGTCAGGGACGAGATGTGTATGTGTGCCTATGTGTCTCTACAGGCAAGACTGCAGTGGGGTTGGCTATTGGGTGACCGAGGTGTCCCAGTCAGCCCTGTGTGATGGTCTGTACCAGCAGTGCAGTTGGGCTGAAGTCTTGGGCTCCCACACCCAGCTGGAGAGAAGAGCAGGATAAAGCTATCAGTGTGAGCACTCTGTATGTCTGTCTGTGACTGATGTGGCCAGCAGTGTAAGTGCATGGTGTGTACATCTGCCTCCTAGGAGTAGATTTTCAGTCTTGCTACTGGTTGGACCTGGACACGGAGCTGTGACTGCCTGGCCTCTCAGCTGTCAGATCCAGCATGATATGTCTTCTTCTGATAGTCATCTGTAATAACAAACATTGGGTGGTCTCTGTAATAACATGGTGTTTTCATTGCCTGTAACTATCAGACATGCCTCTTTATTACCAGTTATTCATTTTTTCAGTCTATCCGTTCGACCTTTTGGAAAAAAATGATGAAGCTCTTCACCTGAGTGAGAAATAGAAAATACTTCTCATTTTGTCTGACTAGGAGGCTGTAACATTATTTTGTTCTTTTGACACATGCATTTGTGATACTGGTTATTAAGATATATACAATGGGAGCTTTGCCTGTAACGTTGGAATATAGAGAGAGGAAAAAGTCTAACCCCTCAGAAATGAAAATAGGTCTTGTACCATACTCTTGAAGATAAAAATATCACTGTTTGTACCTTCATATTACTGTAATTCTGCAGCTTGATTGCCCAAAAATAATTGCCACAGTAAGTTCTAAGTGGTGCTTGCTATAAAAGATGTCAGAATGATGACAGGGTTCTTAAATGTGCCCCTGTCCCTAATTTTCCCTCCTATCAGTTCCCCAGTGTTTGGATGGTTCTCATGTGAAAGTTGCATGCTGTATTCCCTTCGCTCATGCTGTTGCCCTTAGAATTGAAGCTGGCAGCCACAGAACTGTTTGTATTGTAACCAAGCTGTAAAAATGAAGAGAGCGAGGAATGTGGAGTCCCGCGAGGCCTCTAAAAGCAAATTTTAAAAACTTGTTTGTGTAGCTTTTGGCTTGCTTGTGTAGAAGATGTAAGTTCAGTGAGTGGAAACATATTATTTCAAAGAGGATCTGTGCATTGCATTTCATTTGTCTGTGCAAGCTGAAAGGGCTTTGTAAAGGTGCAGTGAATAAGGGTGATGTTGAAAGAACAATATTAGGAAACAATGTTGATAATGAAGGTGTGGACCTAGAAGGCTGCTAAGATGGATGCCAAGTCAGTCTGAGCTTTGATATAACAAAAGGAGTCTCAAATACGTAAAGGCGTGTAATTCCTACCTAAGTTAATAGAGTTGGTGTCACTGTACTATTTTATTATGATGTTTTCCCTAAAACTGAATCATAGCTCTTTAAAATACCTGTGTGTGTGTTTTATTAGTGCTTTGTAGCTCAGATTCTTTGGTTTATTATTTCAATTATAAATTGTGACAGATTTTATAGTACAATAATAATGACAGGCTTTTAATCTTTTAGTCAGGTTTCTCAGAAAGAGAATCACCAAGTTTGGTAACTGGTAATTAAAAGTCAGATACTTTCTTCCTCTTTTTCCTCACCTTTGTGTGACATTGCTGGGTGAAGGCTCAGGGCAAGCTTCTATAAAAGCCATGTGTTCCGGCCGTTACCACTATAACCTAGCTCAGGATGCTCAGATAGCAAATTCTGGATCTGGAGAAAAAAAAAATTTTGCTGTGATTTCATGAAGATCTGTGTATGCAGCATCTCTCATGTTCCAGTGGTACAGCCTGTGTTTTGCACCCTTTTTTTGGTGTTCTTGCAAGTAGCCACCCCACACATGTCACTCCTCTTACCTGGGAAGGCACCAGTAGCTGGTGAGGTTGCTGGCACTGTACTTGGCATCTTGGAGCAGGTACCTCCAACAGATGATAGCTTACCTGGGAGATACTCGGTTTCCGTGAGTGCCTGTGGTGTGATGGGATATGCAACTTGTCCTCACAGTCAGAAGTCTGCTTAAAAAGGATTTGAAGTGCCCCAAGCGCTGTTCTTCATTCAGTATTACAGTTTTTGTGTTTGCAACAACTTTAGTTGGTTTCAATATTTCAGAATGTTTCTCTTGGTGCATAGGAATCTGAATTATCTTAAAGTCAAGGTGATTTTGGTAGCTTCTTTATTGCTTAATTCACTACAGTGCATAAAGCTATCTGCTTTATTTGCCTAAGTGCATAAACTGGCATGTTCTTGTGTTCCACAAGTGGTGACCTTTTTTTTTTCTCTTATTTAGGAAGGCTGTGGAAGAGTTACTTAAAGAGGCAAAACGTGGGAGAACCAGAGCTGAAACAATGGGAGCTATGGGTTGGTAAGTTGTGCCGGAAGGAAATGAATGCTACGACTGATGCCAAAAAAAATCTTATATTTAATGTATGAGAGAAGTCTATACTTTTTTATGTGTTTCATGTTTAAATAATTTGTCTTCATCCACATGTTAATTTGGGCAAAAATTCAAATCTAAATAAGAAAGACATTCAGGTAAATTCTGTCTGCATGAAATTGCTTGTCTGAATGTGTTGAAGACAAAGCAGTTGGAAAATTTGGGATATGTTCTTTTCATAGATGGAATTGCAAAGTTTGGGTTGGAACCTCATGAGTCTTTAAAATGCCTGTCATCTTCATTGTGCATATACTCAGATACTGGCTACATGTTACTGGGTTGGACTCTGTTTTAAGTGAAAAGAATTCATAACCTGATGAAGAAACCTAAAGCTTTATACTAATAAAATAACAAACTGTCCTTTAGTAGACAATTCATGTATAAATCGTAGCCAGGAATGAACTCTTTGAACTCAAAAGTATAATCCAGCTTTGGAAGAGGGTTACTTTTTAATACTAAAAAAACCCTAAAACCCAGGGACTAATTTGTATAGTAACTGGGACAAGATTCACTGTATTTAAATCTTAAATGAAATACAGCATTAGTTCTTCAATGCAGTATTCCAGATTTTACAGCTAGATTGTCATGCAATGTAATGCATGTAATTGTAATTAGAGAAGTAATAACATGCTGAGGAGAGTCATTCATCATAAAATAGTGTATATGACTTTGATAAGCTTTTGGATCTAGGGATGTTCATGCAAGTAGTGCACCAGCTGACTGCACTAAACGCACTCGTAGATAAGGTTTGGCTTCCTCCATCAACAGTAGTAAGAGATAAGCCTATACTGTTCATGAAGTTCTCAGCTCAGTTGTCTGTTTTAGTAGCTCTGAAGAGATTAAAGTAGTGCCTTGCTGAAAAAAAAGTCACTCCTTTATGTTTTCAAACAGATTTGGGGTTTTCTGTATGTTTTACTCAGTATTTCTTCTAGGGATGCAGTTCATACCCTTTCTGTTAAAATAGCTTAATTGGTTTAATCCCCCAGAGTGGCTATAGCTGTACTGATCCACCGTGCTTTGACCCTGTCAGCCCAGCCATGTGGTCAGTGCACATAATTAGCACCATGGAGTGTTGCATGCATCCAGTTATTGTGAATTTGCAAGTTGATTCCGGATATGGAAACTAACGATTTTTGCAGGGAGATAATCAGGTGTCCCTGTACAATTTTGCTGTCACTTGTTCAGTCTGGAATACCTGCCAGGAGAGTGTATGGGCATCTGCTCCTGAGTGTGGCTCCTTCTTACTCCTTGTTTGTAAAAGGGTAGATGTCCTGTTCAGCTGGCTGTGATGATCAGCTTGGGATGCAGTTTGCTAAAGCCTGATGCCTGAGACCTGCCAGGAGATGGGATAGCCAAGGGTGGCCTGTTCTTCAGAGCAGTTGCAGATTAATGGTGTCTGGCTAGGCCAGAGTTCTGTTAAAGTTGTAGGAGGAAAGGATTGTCAAGAAGGCTTCAGGCAGAGAGACGTAGGGAGATAGGGATTGGCTCGGTGATATCCTGGACTGAGGCTGTTGAAGTACTTTCTGAAAACTGCAGAGGTACATGAGAACAGCTGTACTGGGTCGAAGTGCAGTGCCCTGTCTCCGTCACTGACCCATACCCAGTGCCTAGGAAGTGCTTTGCTGAATATCTTTGTTTCTGAATATTCTCTGTAGTACATTCTTCAAGGTACTTCTTCTGCAGCTCAGGACATCATGCTCTCAGAGATGATTTCTTTGTATGTAAGGCATCTCCGGGGTTTTTTTACCTCACTGAACTTATCCTTAGAGAGACTGGTAGTAATCCCATTTGTGACAAATCTGCTGCTGTAGGGTTTGGCACAGGCTAGTGTACAGCTGGTGTGTGTGGCTGTAAGGAAAGTATAAAGCCCCCCAAAGGCAAACTCCCAGTAAGTCTTTGCTATCCAGTTCTGCAGGCACAACAGACAGAACAACAGCTGCAAGCTGCCACTGTTCTCACCTCTTTAATATTTTTATGTCCTGTTACACTGTTCTGGTGCTTCTGAACTGGCCTGACAGCTAGGTATTGCATATAGATATGGGAGATAAAATGGGTAAGATATTTGGAAGAAAATTTAACTATGCTCAGTTGAGTATCACACTCCAGCAAAATCCTATCAAGTGCAACTGATCCTGGAACAAAGGAAATCCTGAAGGGCTTCAGAGATTACATCCAGGACTGACATGTAACCTTACAAGGTGTGAACTACTGAGAAGAAGGTAACTGCTGCTCAGAGCTCTGTGGATAGCAAATGAAATGAGCAGAAAAGTTAGTTCATGAAAATGTATATTAGTAGACCAGATCCAGGAAATCATAACTGATAGAAGCAAAGACAAGGTCATCATCAACTTGTCTAAAAGCACAGTGTTAACAGGTAAAACACAAAACCTTCCTTCCTTGCCAAACTCAAAATGCTTGCAGGTGTGTTTCATGAGGACTTCTGGGATTCCTCAGCCCTTTGTCAGAGGAGTCCTGGAGAAGAGATGCACAAACCCTGGAGACATCTAGTGTAAGGCCGTCAGTCCTGCATTGGCACTGGAAAGTTGAAGCAGCTCGGCCTATGAAGAAAAGATTTGTTCTGCCATCTGTCTTTGGGTAAGGAGAAGCAGAGGCTACTACTGCTCATACTTCACTGATTCCAGTTTATGTTGCTCTCCAGCAGCTGTTGAATACTGGGAAATACATTTCTGGAGTCAGTGGCATTTGACAGAAGTTGGTCAAAGGGAGGTGTATGGAGAAGTGGCATTCCTGGTTGGGGTGACTATATTGTGCATGCCATTACAAAGGAGTAGTGTCTCCTGGTGGATGTTGATGGCAGCAAAACCTTAGCCAGCAAGCCTCTGAACACTGTTTTGGGACTGCTTTCAGGTTCAAGCCATTGCTCTGTTACTGTCCAGTGTGATTAGTTCTCCGTAGTTCAAGTACACGGTTCGAAAAAGTTCCCCAAGTACCCCTGCCTAACCTTTTGCTGTCTCATCATATGAGATGGATAGTCAGCTGTTGCTGAGCCTAAAATACAAGTATCCAAGCTAGCTTAGCTGACAGGTGCAGAAAAAATGTACGAAGCAGTCAACCTGTAGCCCAGTCTCTCATACAAAGACTGAGCCTTGAAATACACGACAGTGTTGTTAGTATTTCTTCCAATTTGGGAATGTTTTGCTGGTCTTACGTTGTCCTACAAATTTAATGTGGATGACATGGGCGGGTGCTGCAACCTGTGTGGGTTAGAGGCTAGTGGAAGAAAGGCTTGTCCCTGTTTGGGACAAGAAACTGGCAGGGAGGTTGGCAGTGATATTGGCCAAGAGTTTATGTGGGAAGGGAAATTCTCTGAGACTCTCTGGACATGGAGCGACTGTCAGTATTGCCAGTGGGCTGCATGATCTCTTAGTTGGTTAAGAGTGTCAGCTCACTGGCCTCCATACTCTCAGGATTAGTCAGGCAGTGTGTAGGTCTGTGGTAAATGAATCCAAGAAATACTGGATATTCTTCCTTACAGATTTCGTTCAGCAATGCAGTATTTCTAGTTCCTGCAGTGTTTCTTTTGTATGTACTCTGTGGCTATGGTGATTCTTGTTGTGGGGTCTCCTGCATCCTTACGGTAACATATGATGTAGATCCTGCTGCTGATGTATCTGGCTTAAGCATTAGTACAGCTAATCACAAGTAAGGAAATGTGTGAGAGAAGGGTAAGGAAGAACCCTCTTCTGAAAGTGTATTAATCCTGGAAATGTTGATCAGAAGAGAGCAGAATCTATGTCTGAATCCTAGTGATGATGCTGTGATGCTGGAACTTCTGAGATAAGACATCAGAGCAGCTGTCTGGAAGCTAACATTTGAAGGATCAGTTGGATCCAGGGTGAGACGTTGTGGACCAATAGTGTAAGAACATTTGAAATGGTTAGATAAATTTCTTTGTTTCATCAGAGGCTATTGGACATAGATGGAATAAGATATTTGGGGGTTTCCCTTGTGTCTGGTTGAAATGAAGCCGAAAGTTCAGCTTCCCTTAATTGTTTCTCTTGGTTCTATGTAGATAACCCATAAGCTTCTTTATAGCAGTGAAGTTAGCATTTTAAGCAGTTGTTCTGCTTAAACCAAGAAAGGCAGTTAAAATGCCGCAAAAGTTACCGTATTAAAAAAGTTCTAGAGGCCCTTTTTTCTTGTGTGTAGGTCTGATCTTCAAAGATGCTGATAATGTGAGCTAAAGCTAAATCAAATGTAGCTTGTCATCTTACTTGAAAAGCTTATGTAAAGTAAGAAATGGAAACCAGGATATTTTTGGATGATTTGTCCAGCTCTGCATTGTAAGAGCAGCTGAAATTACAACAAAAAAATTTTGGAAGTGTTAAATTATTTTTAACTCTATTTTTTGTAAAGCAATCCTAAAATCAGTTCCATTCCTATAGATAGCTTTCTGTTCAATACCAAATCTGTTAGTACAGCAGAATGCAAAATGATGATGATGAGGGTACCAGAATTGTGAGGTGCTGTGTTGCATCTTGTCTTTGAATGGGTGTTGTGTGACTGTGCAGAAACGCTGCAATGTGATTCCCCTCATCTTTCATTTGAGTATGAGGAGGAGGAGGAGAAACATGGTACAGATAGAGATTGCAAAGTAAATATGTTAAAATCTTGTAATCAGGGCACATCCCTAGTCAAATTGTCGCTGGAAGAGATTGCCCAGAGAAGCTGTGGATGCCCCATCTCTGGAAGTGTTTAAGGCCAGGTAGGATGGAGCTCTGAGCACCCTGGTCTAGTGAAAGGTGTGACTGTCTGCGGGGTTGGAACTTGATGAGCTTTAAGGTCCCTTCCAAACCAGGTGATTCTATGATCCTACAAAGTCCTGCCAGCTGCACCTGGCTGCCAAGACAATACTTCAAAGCTTTCGGTGTTCTCTGAGGCATCCTCTTTTGTAAGGTCCCTTGTGACAGGGTAACAGCATAGATTAGTTGGTTTGGCAAAACCATCTCTAGCTGCTTCTCCCCGCTCCCTTCAGTCACTCTTCCATTGAAATACAATATTTTCTATGGCAGTTTAGAAATGGTAGAAATGTACTTGTTAGTTCATCCATAGTGAACTTTTTTCTTGGAAAGATGGGCTTTACTCTTTATGATGAGGCTGACTGTGCCAGTCCTGTTTGGTATGTCCAGTTACTCAGCAGAGACAAGACTGTGGCACATGGCACTGTGCTCTTGCGTCTTAAATGGTGTCAGCATGTTTTTACTGTTAAGAGCCTGTGTAGTACATTTCTGTGCTGAACTGCACTGCTGCACTGGATGACAGGCACTGGTTGGAAACTGTGTTACTGCACAGAAGTTGGCTTAAAGGGTCAAAAGTAGGGTTGAGATTTGACCTATGTTCACAATGACATTTAATTTTTTTTCTCAAAAGGCAGTATCATTGTCAAAATGCAATGCATTGCATTGACTTGGTTATTGCATAGTGGAGAGATTTTGGGGGGGTGTGAGATTTTTTTGTGGAGGGAGGCAAGATTCTGTCGGTGAGAATAGCTTGGTCTAGCTTTTGGAGCATTGAAAGCAAAAAGTGGGCCTTACAATGGGTGAATACACTGCTACAGAACTGGGGTCTGGTAGACAGGATGGCTCTAGCGCTGCAGTTTGTGTGCTTGCCTCACTCAGGCCTGCAGCCCTGCTTGGGGCACATTTCAATTCAGAACTTTAATATTCTTTTACATTTCTTTGTTGTTATTTTGTTTGTTGGTTGGTTTGTTTTAAAGCAAAGCTCCTCAAATCAGTTCTGTGGCACTGTTTGCTGGTCACAGCAGTATTGTGTTCCACCATGCCCAGGCTGGGATTCCCTCTCAGCCCTTCAGAGCTCACACTGAGGGCAAACCTATTTGTGAACTGAGCACTGCAGGATCAGACCCTACAGCAAACCCAGGGCTAGTCTTTGGAGATGTCAATTTTCTCACCATTAGAGATGCTCTCAAAGATATCAGTGGATTAATACTTTTAATTTTCACAGTTCCGTATCTACCATGGCTGTGTGTAAACATGCGCATGCGCGTGCGTGTGTGCATGTAATGTAGCACATGCCATACATCTCGTTTGCTTTAAGATTTAAAGGCAGAATTTGCTTTGAAGTCTGAGGTCAATAAAACTAAGAACTAATGTTTTTCTTTAGTGCTTTTCTTGTTACTGCTGCTCCATGAGAGCCTGGTGGCTCACTTTATTCACAGTATGATGGTAAACTAATGGCATCTCTTAGCTGACTCTCAAGTCCTGCATTTCTCATCAATTTTCATTCTTAGTGTAGCTCAGGCAGCACTCATAGTGTCAAAAAGAAATAAATGCTTCAGCCAGATGCATTTATTTAGGGCAGATTGACTGTCTCATTCTAGCATTACATATATTAGTGCTTAAGTCAGTGCATTGGCTCTTCAGAAAAAGCAAGAGGAAGAACAAATGTGAAGTAGTTTTTGCCTGAATGCAGCCTAGAGAAAGCTGCCCTCCTTGGTAGGAAATGTTTAGGTACAATAGTTTAATGCTCACATAAGACATACAGGGGACTTAAATGTTGGGTCGTTTGTGTTATGTCTTGAGTGTAACATGTGGCGTGACATGTTCAGCACCATGTTCATGGGTGGTGTAGCTTGAAGTAGAAACCCTGTTCTACTGACATTTATTAGCCTTTTTTTTTTACTCAGTAATACAATTAATAGATAAATAGTTTCCCTAATTTACAAAAGAGTTATACTAGGTTAAAGATCTTATTTATTTAAAACCAGGATTTGAGAAAAATAGTGTAGATTTATATGAAGAAAGTTTATAAAATTCTAAAATTCTATGCAATAAAAGTGTGTCAGAAAATACTTAGTGGAAATAAAACAGCGTGGCTGTATACTTCTAAAATTGTTCTCCTAAGTTCTTCAAGGATTTAGGAAAAGAACAATTAGCAGGAATGCTTAGTAGGCAGACCTGAAGCAAAACGTCATGATAAATTCCATGTCCAGTTAAGTCATGAAGTATGCTAAGTAATCATATGCGATCTTTGTTGCAGTTTGCTTGTTGTTCTCATAGCTCTGATTGTTTTGAGGTGTCAGAGGTTTTTGAGTAGTTAGGGTATAGTTTCTACACTTACACAAAATATTCAAGTAGAATAGATAATCCTAACATTGTGGTGTTAGGATTCCGTGACTCTGTGGTTGATTCAGTAAGTGGCTGTGATCTCTAAGAGCTCTGATTTTTTAAAAGTAATCCCATAACTTGTCTCAAAAATATTTTGAAGACAAAGAGCACAGTGACTCCAAATATAAACAAAGCCTTCAGAGTGATTTCTGCTTTCTGTAGGAACATATTCAAACTTGTTTTTTCTTATTCTTTAAGAGATGATAAATTTGGAATAAGTAGAGTACAGCTGATACCAACAAGATTAATGAAATTTGCGATATCTGTTTACTAAAACTAGCTGATAAATTATGTGCAAAATTGTTAAGATGTGAGAGGAGAAAGTAAAAAAGAAAAAAACCCCAGAAAATAGTTGGATAAGTATCTTTACTGTTTAAGAAAAATAAAACACTTTGGTGGTTGCTAAGTGTAAGTTTAAATTGGTACGTCTCGTGTATGTTTATGCTACAGCTATTTGGGTTCTTCATTCACGTGTATCATACTTTCTGAATATCACAGTTCACTAGATAATGCTGACTTTAGAAGATCACGATCTCTGTAAACCATTTTGATTTGACTTAGAATATGTTACTAAATGTTCGATTTCTGAATACCTAAGTTAGGCACCATCAACCTTAAAATAGATTGTCATCCTTTGCTTCCCCCTGCACGCATTACCTTGTGAAAATCATGTGGATTTTCATTGTGTTGAAGTAAAATATTTTTCTTCCCATAAAGAGTAAGACAAAAGGAGAATAGAGATAATCTGGAACTTATTTTTCTGTACTGAGAGTTTACACTAGGTGGCATGCAAGGAAAGCCAAAATCACAAACCTGTCTTAAAATCACTGAAGTTAAAATTTCAGACTTGTTTTGGGATATTTTTACCTTCTCTTTTGATCACTTTTAAATGTCTTTACAGGTTGAAATGTCCTCTTGCTGGTACAAATAAAAGATTTCTTATTAATACCATCAAAAACACGTTGCCATCTCAAAAAGAACAAGACCAAGAGCGCGAGCAAAAGGAAGACAATAAGGAGTCTGAGCCAAACAAAAGCAGGAAAGAAGAAAAACCAAAGAAACGCAGAACTCACCCATATACACCCAGCTTTCAGTCCAGAAGGAGAGTCAGCTACTCTCCTCCAAGGCACCAAAGCAGGAGCCAGCACACAAAGGATAAACACGAAAAGCGATCAAGCAAGCGATGAGAAGAGGAAGAGTGACAAGTATGGGTTGTTACAAGTCAGGAATGTCATTAAGTATAGGAAAGCAGGGGTATCTCAGTTTTTCAAGAAGAGCTGATGTTCAAACTTGAGTTTTGAACCAAGTTGCCTGTGTGAGAAGTAACCTTGAAGTAGCTTTAGAAACTTTTCTTTGGGACCTGTAAGAGAAAAGCAAAGTACGGCATAAAACTTTTAAGTTGTTTTAGAACAGACATTCCCTTTGCTCCATTCCTCTCTCCCCTTCTGACTAAGCTTAGGGTCTTGGTGATGGAGCGTGATATGTGTGTCACTGTCTAATACAAATCATTTAGTCATGTCACTCTTCTGGAAATAAATTTAGATTAAACAGAATTCTATTTATTGTGTGAAATTTGCAGAACTTCTTTGCTGCTAACCAATAAAGAAGTTTTGCTTATTTGGGTTAGAATGTAGAAGAAGAGAAAGCTGGTCAGTGCCTGGCCAAGCATATGCATTTTATATAGAATATAAGAGAACACTTTCTTTAATATAAAAAGAACAAATTTTAAATGGGCAATGCTGGTTTTGCTTTCCAGGAGGGACTGCCGAGAAATACTGATTTTGCTTGTTAATGTATATTCACAAACCTATCATACTTAACAATAAACATTACCCCTAAAAAGCTGCAACTGCAATAATTGTCTCTGTTTAGACTTCCCTCTGTAAGGAAGTAGTTTGAACAGTCTCTTGTCACGGTGCTTTCAAAACAAACTCTGAAGACAAAATTTTCATGTTCTCTGTCTACTGCTAGAAAGTTTCCAAGTAAATATGTAATGCTAGAAATGCAGAGTTGATACTTAAACAGTCAAATGCTCACTTTCCAAGCCTATGTGACAATTCTGTAGTACAATTTTTAAACTTGTGACTGTGAGCACAAATAATACGCATTGGCATATTCTGTCTCACTTCTGTTATTGTTTGTATTACAGTAACAAACTTCTGTGTGAAATACTTTGTATTTTACTGTCCTCTGAAATAATTGTTTTCAACATAGGTTTTCTTTTGAGTGTGGTGACAATAAAATCGAAAATGTTCATTGAAAGTGCTCTGTGGAATTAATGCTTTTAATGGGTTTCTTAAGTGAGATGTGCCTCTCTCCTCCAAGGGACGGGAGGACCGGGGCTCCGTGGCCCTTCCGTGTTCAGTCAGAGCAAGAGTGCCACCTATAGGCATGTGAGCACCTCGCCTCTCTGCATTTACCTGCCTCTCGGAGAGCTCGTGTCAGCTGCGACATGGGAGGGCAAAGTGGAGGTCTGCTCTGGCTGGGTTTTGGTTCATGAGCTGGGAATTGCTCTTCTGAGTAGTGGGAAGGTAGTTATACTGGCGTTGAGCCCTCTGGAGACTGCCAGGGTCAGCACATCCAATGAAGTGGGATACTTCGACATTTCCCCAGGGGAGTTATCACAGGTCCTCTATTTCCCTGCAAGACCCACAGCACTAAAACAGAACTCTCAGCCTTTCAGAAAATTTACAATTATTTAAGTGGGATCAATGAAAAAGTAGCATCTTTGGAGAATGTAAGGACTGTCTTTGGTTTAAATAAACAGATGATGTTTGCAGTCCTTATTTTGCTGATTGCTGGTTATGTACTCCTTAATAATCCTTTTTGGAAGGACAGCAGCTATAAGACTGGCTGCATTCTGCTACAATGAAGGTGCTGGATGGATATGACTTTGAAGCAGAGAATTCATCTCACCACTGGTCAGGATTTGGACTGGAGATGTTCCACAGAACAAATTTTGTGAATTCTTGCTGGTCTGGCTTGTGCTGGTATATGCTGTCTTGAGAGGTTTCAACTCTCAGGCCTTCAAACACCACTGTGGGATAAGGGCTGTTGTTGATGCTATATTAATTTATGCCAGGATTTCAGGTAGGGAAACTGATGAGAGCATGCTCTCAGAATTAGTCTGGATTGCTAATAATGCTTGCGTACTGGAAATGCTCAACTAAAGGATCTGACATGACCTTCACTGCTAACTGGAGAAAGCTTGTTTTTAGTGGTGGTGGTGGTGGTAGGTTCAGATTTAATTCCACATTTTTCTGACTTACAGAATATACACGAATTACCAATCTTGCATTGGTTAATTCCATCTTTTAATGCTGTCTTTCATAACTATACTTAATAAAAACAAAATCCTCTGCTGCTCATTAACTGTTCTTAAGGCAACTCTTTATAGAATAGCAGTAAACTTGGAAGGGAGCACAGCGATTACTTTTTTAATAAGAACTTGGGTGCACAAAGCCAGGTTTGTATTTTTTTCTGCAGTTGCTCATACTGTGCAGCACTAGCATCATGTTTATAAGGCAACTTAAAGATAGGATTTAACCCTGAAAATTAAGACTTGGACATGACTTTTCCAAATGTGTTACTAACTGCTGTACACTTGTTACTTGTAAAAGTGCCTAGTCCTTAAATAAATACATAAATAAATAGTATGTTCTTGGTCTCGGCTTCTCTAGTTACTCCCGTGGGAAGGGAATGCACCTTCCCTTAGTGTTGCTGCAGTGGTACTTTACAGGTGTTTCTTGTTAATCTGTGAGCTACCAGTGTTGTCTGTGTTTAGTTTCAGTGCACATTATGTGGATAAAGTTTATTCAGGTGAGACTATTCTCTTGCCATAGCCAGAACAATTTGCTCATTAGACTTTATTGTTATGTTGGATAGAAATCCTCCAAATGTTCATTTTCATCAGTCTGGTACTGAATGTAGATCACAAAACAATGTGAAAGAGGAGGAAACATTTTATGTAGCCTTCATGAAATGCTTTTGTTAGTTTTGACAGAGAGATAGTAGCATGCAGTTCTTGCATTCATTGTACAGCCTCTTCTGTTTTGTAAATCCAATTTGAATTATTTACAATGAATCATGAACGTCCAAGAAAAGCCCAACAGATTTCATGTATAACATGACTTAAAGGCAAAAACACACCCTCTTTTTTAGACTGGGTCAGTCTAAACCAGAAGTTTCTTGAGTTGCAGTTGAAAGAGTATTCCTTAGTGATCAGGAAATTTCTACAGAAAACTAGTTAACAAAGGAGATGTAAATGTTTGTAGATCAATGGAATAATGTAGCAGGAGGGGGTTGCTTTTCCTGCACAGAACTGGTTTGGGGTTTTTTTTGTTGTGGCTGCAAGTTGATCACCAAGAAGCGTGTTTCCTCTCCTGTCCTGTCGAAGCTCTCACTAATAATTATGTGCTTTCAGTTAATTAAGCTGGAACAACACAAAAGCAGACTTGCTTGGATAAGTAGCAAGAAAACATATCTGGATTGTGTTTGGAGAAGGATTTTAGTCATTTTGCCAGTGGAGTCACTGATCCACCAAATCTTTATTCATGTGAGTGATCTTTGCACTTGCAAATAATCCTGTTGTAGCTCACCATCTATGAATGAAACTCCTGTCTGCATTAATATACACATTTTTTTAGTGACTGTCAATAGGAAATAATCAAGAGTGAATGTTAAGGAGCACATAACTCTGATTAAAAGAAAGCCTTAAAAATTTTGCCTGCCGAAAGTGCTTACAGCAGCAATGTGACACTCAATATCAGTTGAGTGATATCTCAATATCAATTGTGTAAATACAACCAAAGTCTGGTTTTGGGAAACATGAGTGGGCATTCTGATCTGCTTGAGACTGTCTTCTGAATTCTCCAGCTTTTCCTGGAAAGGAATTGTCTGTGTCTTTTAAAGCACCACATGAGGGATGAAAGTTTGCCTAATGCTAGTCATTTAGAATTTCTCAAAGAAAAATGCCAGCAAGCAGCTAATCCATCAGAACCAGCAACAACTGACAGTTGCTGGTAATGAACTGCTGTTTAAGTTCAATAATAAGACTATTAAGAAAGGAGTGTAACACGTGAAGGAAAACCAAGGCCCTACATGAGCTATTGCCTTAATTCTATATATTATATTCAAATACAGTTTTCTCTACCTACCATATTAGCAGACACTGCTGCTCCAGGCAGTGCTGTGTGGTCAGTACCTCTCTGAACCCCTCCATGCAGAGAAGGCACTTGGTAAGTCCCTGGAGAACAGAATATGTTTTGTCTAGGAAGGTTTGAGTATTACCCCTTCTCTCTCCTAGTGTCCATTTACTAAGTTGGGGGATGCCCCAAGGAGAGGCGGGTTAAGTTTCCCATGCTCTGGCTCTCACCTCCCTCCCTGAGGACTCCAGCAAGATGCTGTGTGGGGCATGGCTACTTGAAAGACCTTCATGTCAAGCACCTGAGTCAGTCTGCTTAAATAAATCTCTGAGAAAGCATAGACTCCTAGGGAAGTGGCTGGTACTGTGTCAATGAGTAAACCCCCATCTGGTGTGAATTGGGGAAGTTCTGCTGCTCTGAGCTCCTGCACGCATCCTGCCTGCCAGAAGTGCTACAGATGTACAGCTCCTTGAAACGTCTGCCTGGCAAAAGGACTGAGCATCAGCCCCACTGTGGGGGAATCCCTGAGGGTGGCTCTGGCTCTGCCTCCCCAACAGGTCTCGTTTAGACTTGGATCTCTGCAGGAAACTTCTTGCAACAAGAAAGGGACTAGGAAGGCACAGCTCTACTTTTCTGTAGCAGGACCTATTGCATCCTGCCCAGTAAGCTCCTAGCTGTCTAAGAAATGAGTTAAACTAGCAATGAAAGTCCATTGGAATGACTTTTATCTAAACTTCATTTTTCTTTGCCCACTGAAAATAATTTCCCAGGCATCTAAGCCGTTGGAAAGGAACAGAGAGCCCCCACCGCACTCCCATTACTTGAGATTCACCTCCAGCCATCGCTGCTAACATTTTTTTCCTTTTTTTTCCTCCTTTCTAGGTTGAGTTCTTTAATAATTTCGTGTCTCTTTCAGTCTAGGCTCCAGCCTGGGAAAAACAAACCTGCTAGCCTGGCGAAAGCCAAACACACACGGCCCAATTACCAGCTTCCCCACTGTTCCTTTGGGCTGGCTGGTATTCTCCCTGCCTTTGTTTCGCTGCCCGCTCCCTGCCTCCGAGCAGCTTCCTTTGACTCCGCTCCATGCAGCCAGGCAGAACAAGATCCAGCAGGTAAACTGAGGAAGGGCTATTGTCCAGCTGCCTCTTGCCTGTGGATCGCTGCGGTTTATCTGCCAGCAGAGCTTCCCACAGGCATACACCTCTGTGAAGAGCTGCCTTGTTTTGGAGTTAGGGGAAAATGCCTTATTCTTTGCATCAGAAACACTTGTGCCTGGGAAGGGAAGCGTTGGTGTATCTCAGCAACAGCAGACCAGGTATTGTGGATGGGGTGCTGGACGCAAGGGTGCATCACTCCAGCTCTGACTGTGTGGTGCTTGTGTGTCCTCCAGTCGGTGCCTCAGCTGGCACTTGTCCTGACAGCCTTGGGAAGAGCCATGAGGATGGATAGCATTGTCTTCACAGCCATGCACTCCCACAGCTCTCCTGGAGGAGGGAATGTGTAGGAGCAATGCGGCAAGGACCTGGCCTGGCTGCCAGGGGAAGGATGGTGCCTGCTGTTACCTGTCAGTACCATTTGGGAGGTGAGCAATGGCAGACCCTCAGGGTAGGTGCTCACTGTGACAGGGTCTCAGCTCGTGCCTCTGCCACGCTTCCCTGCTGCAGCTGCAGGGGCATCCACCTGGAGGGAATAGGAGAGCAAACTGCTCTCCAAATGTGCTGTGCCAGCTGGGATCCCCAGAAGAGCTCTTAGGGTGATGAGGAGAGCTAGTCCTATGTCTGTTTGTCAGACTTGTCTCCCTGCCCCAGCTACCCCGTCTTGCTGTGACCTGAGCTCCCCTGAAGCCCAGGCTGTCCAGGTGATGAGGGCACAGCTGAGGACCAGCTCTGCAGTTGCATCAGTGTCATCCTTCAGCCTCAGGAATGCTGCCTCACGTCTGCCTGGCTGCAGTACCTTAAACAGGGCAGCCCCAGGCAAGTTGCCCGTGCTGAGCCTGGCACCCTCTGCGGTGGGGCTTGCTGGTGGATCCAAAGCTGTGCCAGGGTCACAAGCTTGAGGTTTGGTGGGTTTCTCCTCCTTACTCAGCCAAGTAGTGTAAGGGTGTGAGGTGTCAGCCACACAGCCAGCTGCTGGTACCTGTCTTGGAGAGCAGGATGCTTCAGGAGCTGCAGTGGATGCCCTGAGGCAGAGTACCCCAAATGCTCAGCAGCTATGAGGCTGCTCTATGAGGTAACAACCGAAAATCAACTTTGAAGAGTGAGAACTGACTGGAAACAAAATATCTTCCCCATCTTTCATTAGCACGACTAATAGAATAGACTTGCCCTGCTCAAAGGGTTTACAGTTCATGAAAGATTGTGTGTGGGGAGGGAGCCAGCAAGGGGAGCCCTGGGCAGAAGCTTAGAATTGTTAGAATGTATCTCCATCTCAGTGCTCAGTTTGTAAAACAAATTCTTCAGACAGGTGCTTGAATTCACAAGCTCTTCAGAGGGAATTTAT
The DNA here is from genome assembly GCA_013398115.1 of Falcunculus frontatus. Lineage (NCBI taxonomy): Eukaryota > Metazoa > Chordata > Aves > Passeriformes > Falcunculus > Falcunculus frontatus. Next base: position 385,651 of record VZRV01005707.1, on the reverse strand, counting down.
CAGCCTTCAGGAATATACTGGTTAAGGAAAAAAAACCTATCACCATCAGCTGCAAGGAGCGAAAAGCTAATCATCTAAACTTTAAGGCAAGAGAGGTGCAGCTGTCAAAGCAATAAGGTAAATGAGTCTGAGGCTGAAATGGTTTTTGCAGCAGAACTCTGCTCCCTGTTAAATAGGGGAGATTGAACTATAGCACCATTCCACTATTCCCTGGTAATGCACCATTTTGGGGCTGACTGGGTGGTCTTAAGTCCATTGCCACAGTGGTTATATCGCTGATACCAATCAAGGCCCCGCAGCTGAGACCCTGAGTGACCTGCTTCAGCAGCTTTTTTCAAACCCCAATTCACTCATTTGTGTGGGATGCTTTTCTGCTACTTTATTTATGGGATTACATAAATGAGCCATTAAAAATGTAAATCTTCAGAACAGTTGAATAATACAGATTTAAACAATAAGCTCAGGGCGGTACAGTACAGAAACTTCCCCGAACCAGCAGTACTGCACCATCGTGGCTATGGCAACAATAGTGGGTTAAGGGAAAGAGAGAGCAAGGAGGAAAATAAAACGTCCAGGCATTGTTACAGTCACTGGCACCACAGAAAGATTAGGGATTTTTTTTTTTCAGAGTATTAGAACAATAATGAAGATGTGTCATTATGCACCACAAAGGAGTCCATGCCATCCCTCACATAGTGCAGGTGTCAAAACAATTGGGCTGGCCACAGAATTGAGTTTAAGTGAAGTTTGTCCTACCTCACCACAAAGCATTTAACCCTTCCAGGGCCAGAGCCAAGTACAGCCATGCCACGGCTAGCACAGGCTCTTTTCCTCTCTCCTGTGCCATTAGGCATCTGGCTTGTGCATCCTTTTTCACCAGCAGCAGCAATGGAGCTGTACACTATATACCTTACTGAGGAGGAGTTGGCTGTGGGTTTTATTTGGCTTTCTTTGTGCTTATATCACGTTAAAGTACCTGGTGAGGCAATAACGCAGTGAAGAATTGTACTGAGGTTTAGTTAAATCCCACGACAACCTTTTCTCTGCAAAGGACAAAAACATGAAAGTAGCTCCTAAGCTCTGCTAAGTTCAAAATATCTGAGCTACAATAGCAGTCTACTGATTTCCCCTGTTCAGAGGTGTATTTTAGCTGTTACATAACAATCTTAATGTGACAACTGTAGTGAAGAAGACATGCACACCTTGAAAACAAGCTCTGAGACACATCAGTGCTCTCCCTAGAACCAGATTACATCATGTGTTGTGTTATTTCAGTTAGTTTTTCCTATCATTTGGTTCTGGAATTGAGTAGGTATTTTATATATGTAAATTTAGGAGACTAAATTTGGGAATTTATATAAAAGGCATATTACCTCTCTATTTCAGAGGTCCCCACTCCCTGAATTTTAATATTTCTTACCTGAAGGCAAATTTATACCTCTACCATCCTATTTCCTAGGGTGGCAAGGGCAAAGAAGGGCAAAGTTGCTGCCCAGTGAATCACAACTCCCTTGCAAGAAGGACCATGACCCCACTAAATCAGAGCTGTGTTTATTGGTCTGACCATGATGGAAACAGCTGCATACAGATACAATATTTTGAATCACTTGGGCTTGTAAAACTTATAAATGAAGCGCCTTGTGGGGAAAAAAGCAGTTAAATTCTTCTGCAAATAATGTAAGTAGGCAAGGTGTGAAATGGCTTCCAAGTGAAGTTTTCCACAACAATGGTTTTTCATGCATTGCTGTATTTAACTGACCTTTAAGACACTTTATTTCAGAACTATGGGACTTGAACTGGATTCCTTTTTTACGTCTGTGCAAATCCATAAACCAAAGAGTTACCGTGAATTTATGCTGATGCAAGTTTGAAGTGAAGCTGTTTCATAGTCTGTTTTATCCTTGAAGTTCAACATCCTTTGCTGATTTTTGATGCCTTTCCTTTCTGAAGGCTGTTTATGGTAGTTTATCAGTATCATAGAGAGTTTTTAGCAATATTATAATGTTCGGCATCACAGAGGAGCTGAAGTTGGAAGGCATCACTGGAGGTCAGCTGGTCCCAACCACCTGCTCAAGCAGGGCCACCTAAAGCTTGTTGACCAGGACCATGTCCAGAAGACTTCTGAATATCTCCAAGGATTTATGAGTATCTCCAAGCATCACATTGTGATGATTTGTTATTGATTCAGCTGCTGTTGGTAGCAGTGTGACTGATTTCACTGTTTGTAGATAATGGACAACCATAAAAGCATGCCAACTCCCCAATATTTTTTACCTGCTGCAGTGGGAGAGGAAGAATTCCTGGTAATGGAAATGGGAAAATACTTTAAGAATACTATGATCATCAACTATCCTAGCATAAAGAAATTTATTTGACTAATGGTGGCTCTCCCAATGGGACTGTTTCTTTGGCTCAGGGGAAGAAAGAGATGAAATGGGAAATTTCCCATTTATTAGCAAAATAGAAAGGCCACAAGAGCACAGAATGGAGAGAGCTTGGTGTTAATGACGAAAGTCTTGCTCTGGGAAGGAAGATATGCATATGAGACTTTTTGAGATCACTGGATTGGTCTCAGGGCAGAACTGGGGTTTTAGTACAGATAGATCTTGCTCTCAGCCAAAGTGGTGGTATTTCCAGATGTTCCTGCCTTATTGGTGGTTACAGTATTGGTCTGTGCAGCCGTGCATACTAAGAGGGCAGGTCATGGACTGCAGCCCCATCCAGCCCACCACCAGGTGGGTAGCACATCAGGAGAGGTGCACATGTTGGGCAGCCTCTTCACGAGTCCCCACATTAGCTTTTCCACCTCAGTGCAGAAAGGGGGGGTGTGGTGCAGAGGAAGGCTGGCCTTGAGAAAAATCATCCATGGGTTAATGGGCCGTGCGCATGTTCAGGCTTCTAAGATTCTGTGGACTGAGTGATGTGGATCCAGGTCCTTGAGCATATTTAAAGAAGTAGCAATGGGCTACAATTCTGTTTGCTTCTGGGGAATAGCTGAGTATTAATCTTAACCTTTTCAATCTGAAAGCAGGTAGTTAATGAAAAATAGAGGCTTAAGAAGATCAGCCACTCCATTATCCTAATGTACATTATTTTCTTTGTTCTTAATTCTACATCAGCTCAATTCATTTATTTCTGAGAGGAGATGAAAGGTTGATTCTGTAATAAATGTGGCCAAAGAGATTTTTCCCAGTGGCTGGTGATCCTAATCCCCATTCTGGTTCTTAGTGGTGTGACTTGGAACTGTGTGTGAGGTGGCACAGGGCACTACTTTTCCTGGGGCTTGGCTGGGTAAGTACTGGCAGAGACTGTTAGTAGTGGGCAACACCAGGCATTTCCATGGCCAAACAGCTCAGATAGGTCATGGCCGTGGTTGCACTCCAGCCTGGTTAAGGTGGATCCATGTGGCAGTATGTGACATGCCCACCAATCTCACAGATGTGAAGCCAGTCTGGAATGGAAAAGCAAAACAAGCTGAATTCCAAATCAATTAACAACATGGCACTTGCAGGAAAAATCCCTCCTTGAACCACCACCTTTAGTTAATGATGTTTTTGAGTATTATGTCATTGCTTCTGTGTCTGTGGGAAAGCAAGTGATTTTATTTCATTTCTAAAATAGGTAGAAAGATAACTGCACTCTTCATCGACTTTTCCTCTTTTTCTCACCGGGAAGCAGTGGATCCTGAAGATAGTAGGCTGCAGGGTTGGGGAAGGCCTAGTGTACACAAATGCCACGTTCACAAGGTGGAGTGTACAGTGAATGAAAAGTTTCCCAGTACTTCATCTGTCTAAGTCAGACTGTAGCCCCTCTGGTGCCATCACAGTGGTTTTCCTCTTTGTTTGCTGAAGGAGGCTTTGAGGTCTTACCTAGTTTGGAACCTCTCTTATGATGCAGGAATGAAAAATTTGAACCTGATTATAGGGGAGGGAGGGAGAGGGGAGAGAGGGAAAAGGGGAGGGAGGGAGGGAAAGGAGGAAAGTGAGGGGAAAGGAAGGGAGGAGGGGAGAGGGTGCGAGCTTTTTTAGTGATGTGGTATAAGGCAGCTTCTCTCCTTCAGGCAGGATCTGATGCCGAGCTCGCTGTGCTGGTGTCGCCAAGAGCACTCTCCCTTCTCCCATCCCATCTTGCTTTTTCTGCAGGCAGCTGCAAGGCACTGCCAAAGGTCACCTGCACCAAACTGCTTCGTGCTGCTGTCCTGAGTCAGGGAAGCTCATAAATATGAACGTCAGTGGCAGGGAGAGGTCAGGGTGACTGTCTCCTCTAGGAAACATGTCAAGGAAAAGGAAAGCTAAATTTCACCTCTGGCTTTATAGAAGGGAGGCTTCCCTTGTAGCTTTCCCACTGTGCCAGATTAGAAGTACTTTGGCTGATATTTAAATGGAGCTGGAATTCTTCAGTGAATGCAGAATCCTAGATTGGAGAGATGTCTCAAGATAATTCTGTGAGTCTCTCAAAGCCCTGCTGCAGGAGCGGGTAAGTCAGGAGAGGAGCTGGTGGAAACATGAGACTTGTGTCTCTGTCCCAAGTTCCTTGAAGACTTCAGGGCAGCCCTGATTCACCCTGGCCTTGCTCCTTTGCATTACCTCAGGCAGGAGTGCCATTGCTGCCTGACTGAAATGGGAATGTCCTGTGCCTATCCGATAGCAGTGTGAAGGCTCACCGGGGCCGAAGACCATGAGACCTGCAGCTGCAGAGCTCCCCTGCATTCTCTGGGTGGAAAACTTGCTGCCAGGATCAATGAGGTCCTCACTTTTTAACTTGCTTCAGGTTACAAATACAAACCAATACCAGAAGCTCTTTTGGGGGAATGAGGGACAAAGGGTGTCTCTCAGCCTCATCAGAATTTCTCGGGTGGGTCAGTCCTTTCCCTACAGCCCTGAGGTCAGCAGAAAGCGTGACCGTGAAGTAGCAGAAAATTGAACTCCCTTTGAAATCAATACGTTGAAGGAGCCTCTCCAAAAGCTGCTATTTTCCTCTCCATGTCTGCATCAGTGCTTCTCTCTCCAGTCCTCTGTTACGACCCATTGCAGAAGGTGGCTGGGAGATGAGGTTGGTGGAGCTGTTGCCTCTCAGTTAAGCCAGGGTGAGGTGAAAGCTGGGATGCTTTGGAGTAGCAGCAGCTGTGGATAAAGAGCGGCTTGGGCGGGTGTGTGCAAAGCACGGTGTGCAGGGAATAGTGGTGTCTGTCACAGCCTGGAAACACGGGAAGTTCTTGGAGCAACAAGTCCTTCTGCTGACCCAGAAAAGAGACAGAAACCTTTTCTGCCTGAAGTCTGCAGTTCCTGTACAGATCTGAAGAAAATCTCCTACACCTGAGATTTCTTTCTCCATCTCTATCATTGGTTTAATAAAAAGCTTCCACTATACTGACATAAAATGCTTTGTTCATTTCTTTCTCCTTTCTTTTTTTAACCTGTTTTCCCCCAAATGAAAGTGATAATTTGACACCCCAAGTAAGGCTAGATTTTGCCCTGTCATAAACCACGTATGTAATTGCAGGAACGATGTTGACTATGACCACATGGTTAAAGAAAGAAAAAAATCAAACAACCAAAAATAACCAGTGTGAATTCAAAGTGAAAATGAATGGAGTCTGTCTCATTCATAAATGTCATACGAGACTTCAGTTAAAAAGGCAAGCCTGTCATCCCAAGGCCAGCAGCTGTTGTTATGTTGAACAAAATGGATACAAATGGGTATTATTTTAAAGTGAAATGCTTAATCCCAGGCCTAACAAGCCCACTGTCCTCTCTGTAACCCTGTGTCATACGAGCCATGATCTCCAGTAGAGGGCTTGATTGCACAGGAAATAAAATTCCCTGGCTGTGCCCTACCAAACCGACAAACACCCTGGCAATGTTTGAGTTACTATGGCAATCACAAAATAGGAAGGCCTTTTCTTCTTTTCCCCATCTCTGCATGCAGCCGCAGGCTGCTCCTGAATAGCTCACATCTGCAAAAAGTTTTAACACGGTACTCAGATAAAGAAAAGGATCCCAAAAATGGGCATTGACCCGTCTCAAAAAATGTTGCAAATTTTATATACAAGAATTGGGGAGCTGTGCCACTTTGCGCAGGTTATGTCATAATGTGAACAAAAAGGGATAAAAGCTGATGAAGGCTTTTGCTGTCAAATATGGAGAGAGGGGAAAAAGCAGAAGTAAATGACAGCTTTAATGCAGATGTAAGAAGAAAAGTCAAAGATGGGTGACAGAAAGTTGCTGGTCAATGAATAAGGGAAAAATTTCTAACACAAAAACCAGACAAAAGAGTAAAATACAATAAAAATCTCACTATAGAGAATACTGAGAAAAGTCCCAAAAGCACAGTGAGCAAAATCTTGGAGCTATCAAACCATGTGAAACGGACATGTGGTTCTTTAGAGTGGCCCATTTCAGGCATTAATAGCTCCCATTATAAAGGGGGAACCTGATCTCTGGCCTGGAAAGCTTTCAAGAAGCAGACTTTTTACAACAAAATTGAAAAGCAAAACAAAACTGAACCTTTCTGCCTGGCACAAATTAACTAGGATTTTGGTCTTTCTAGACAAATTTGGTGCTGCATAATGAACTGTTACACATTTTACCAGTTTTCCTTGGACAAATGCTTTCTGGTAATGAAGAATAATTACGTATTTAAATGGAGATTTGCTTTCTGGCAGATCTGGCAGATCCTGTGCTTTCTGACAGTACACTTTCCACCATTAAAATACACTTATTTTTGATGATAGAAACTTACCTTGACCAATAAGCTGATTCCAAAACCTAATTTAGATGCCTGCATAGAGTATGCGAACGTGTGTTAAGTGCCTGATGGTCTCACCAAGCTGTTTAATCCCAGTGAGGGGAAAGGTATGAATCCAGAATTTAATGTACAGGTCTGCTGCTCTGAGCTAGCTTTGCCTCTGACGTCTGGATCTGTGAGGTAGGAGCTGGAAAGTGCCACCACCACCTTCACGTACGGTAGCTCCATCTCTCAAGAAGGTTCACTGAGAGTAAATTTATTCTTAATTTGTTCTTAATCTTAGGTTCGATTGACATGTTATAGCTTCTGAAAGTATCATTGCACTTTAAAAGCTCTTACTGACAACTCACATTAATCACTGGCTTCTGAGACAGGCTTAATGTGAGGAAATGAATGAAAATGGCATAAACCGTTCACAAAAAAAGTCCAAAGGGTCGAAAGAAGCCCCAAATCCAGTAAAAGTGGGACCGCATTATACATTCATTGACTCTTGTTCTTTTGGGGGTGTTTTGGTATGAAAAGAAAGAGACAATGGAAGACAATAGCAGTACCTTATCAAAGTTCATTCAAGCAGCTATTTCAAATACTTTTAACGGCTTGTCACTGGGTCTTGCAAGTCTCCAAGAGTCTAAACACTCTGTCACATTTGTGTACTAACCACTTAAAGTGCTGCTAAAGCCTTTTGACCTGGACTGACTCTCCTTTATCTAGGTCAAAATGCAAGGCAAAGCCTTTGTGTTCCACGGCCTTCATTAAATTCATTGATTTGACCTGTATTTTAAAGACCAAAAGTCAAATGGAATGGGAAGTTAAAGTTCCCATACAAAATCTTCCACTGAGCACTTCACTGCCTCCTTGAACTATGTAACATACAGAAAAGGCCATCTCACGGCCATTTGAAGTGTGGGCTATAGCTGGAGTGGCAGTTTTGTCCAGTTTTTTCAAGAGCTTTGAAGGAATTCATCAGAGCTTTCCCTCTCTTAAATAAGGACAAAAAAAGCTGAAGCTTGCAGACAGTCCCACTGGCCATTTTTTCTTGCCCCAAGTCATCCGTTCAACAGGGCATAGCAAAGTTCAGGGGTAGATAAATAATATTAAAATCTCTTTAGCACACAGACAGATGGGGATGAGGGTTGTTGCTTTACATTACACTCTTGACATGCTCAGGGTCAACTGCACTATTGGGGAAAAAGAAGGGATCAGCTTTTACTGTATCAAGAAATAAACCTTCTTCTGCATTTGAAGATCAAATTTTACAGCTAGGGTTTAGTCTGCCTGGAAACACAGCATAAACCTCAAGAAAATAAGTTTAGGCCTTTAGAGAATAAGCATAGGTTTAAGTCTCAATTTAGTCTTCAGACATCAAACAGCTGGCAACCTGGGGGTTTCATTCAGCCCTAGTAAGATGGACCCAGAGATGTTTCTGCATGTGGCTGACCCAGCTAATGTGGGTCAGAGAAGAGGGAGACTGACTGTAAACTGGCAGGGGCAGTCCAGGTTGGCCAGAGAGGCAGGTCCTGCCCTGTGGGGATGGGGTCAAGAGCAGACGCCAAGGGCCCTGTCTTGCCCCCGGGATGCCATTGTGCAAGTCTGGATTGGACTGGTCACCTTGCTTGCCTGGCAGAGGTTCATGGCTTATTTACACTGGGAAGAGTGCAGTGAAATAAAAATAAATTACAAACATGAGAGTAAACTTTAGCCAAATGACAGGCCACACAGATCTTCAAAAACAACTTGTCTTGAGAAGATCTGCAGTTTTATAATGTCAATAAAAGTTATCATGCAAGATCCAAGTATTTGGCACAACTTTCCAGAAACAATTATTTTCACAACTGGCATTAGGAGTGCGATTCAGCTGCCTAGAGGTATTAGGTTATGTGACTGTAGGCTCATCCCTGTGAACACAAAGCAGAAGAGAGGAACAGTGATGACAGAGCAGGCACCAGGCCCATGGACTGGGGATAACAACTCCTAATCGAGCAGGTCCCTGCTCACCTTAAAGGCTGAGGGGGTTGGTGCCCATGGAGGTGGGGGACTGAGTATGAGAAGAGGGGGAAGACAACAAAAGGAATGAGCAGAGAGGTGTTAGACTGTGCTGTGTTTGGGTTCCTACACAGCCAAAGTTTGGCCATCCCACCCTTTTTCCTTTTCCCTTCTGAACACAGCTATCTCTCTTCATGGTTCCCTTGGAGCAGAAATGCTCTCAGGAGCTTTGAAGAAGTTCAAATACTTTCTCAGGAGCTGCCAGCAGAATGCATCCAGCTCCGAGCTGATGTAGAACCAGGATGAACCCAGTGATCTAATCCATAAAAAGAATGACCCCAGTAAACACAGCAGCTGATATGGGAATCACTGATGAGTTTAAAGAAAGTCCAGGAGTGGGTTAAATCCCCTTCATCTAGCAGTAGGTCTATGAAAGAGTAGGCTCTTCTTCTATTTCTAGGTTCACAGAGTTATGATTTTATATATCTCACCACCTCAAATATGAAGGGAAGAAGCAGAAACAACACATGGAAAGCCTTTGGTTGGCTAATGTCAGGACGTCATCTTACAGAAAGGCTGGCTAGAAAAATGGAGGTATAAAGGAAGGTTTCTTTAGCTTTTGATTGAATTCTGTAGTTCCCAGAAATCTTCCAGGGGCATGGTGTTCATTCAAAAGAAGCAATTGCACACTTAAGGAGAAAACCCACCAAACCAGATCTAAACAGCCCTTTGAGCTATTATTTTCTATTATTCCAATTTTATACAAAATCAAAATTCCAAAATCTCGAACAGGACTCCTGGCCAGAGCTGGTTTGTTTGACATTTTCTTGTTTGCAAAATTATCCGTAGAAGGATTTTTTTTTTTTGGCTTAATTATTGCCCTATAACATTCTGCTCAGCACTGGGCAGTCTCTGGATTGTCTGCAGATTCCTAGTCTATTCTTTGTACACTTCCAAGATTTTTTTTTTAATGTTTTTTGACTGGGTCATAACTGGTAACTTAGAGATACTTCTTTCTAATGTCCAATTGGGCAATTCCTGGAGCTTTGAACATTTACCAGATGATCCCTCCTACTGTGACTCTTCATGGAAGAACATGTTTGCCAGACTCTGTGTCCATGAACATCCTAACAAACACACATCTTGCCCTCACATCTCTGGAAAGGAATGAGATGAAGAAGGAGTTGAATGCCACCAAAGAAGACTGATTATTTTGTATTTGGGAAAACATTTGCAAAAAGCTGTTTGGAGTAGGCTGTAAACGGGGTCACTCTAAAACAGTGTTTCTATTAAAAGAGTATTGTTTCTGACCACCAGAGCAGAATAACAGTAACTCCAGGACCACATTGAGAGATGTGAGAACCTTCTAGTCCATGGCATGCTCCCCGTTCCTGCCAGTCCAAGGTGGTCCCTTTGCAGTGAGAGCTTTCTTTGGGCTCTGGGGAGAGCAAGAAGCTGTTGGGGAAGAAAACTGCAGAAGGTGAACTTGAGACACTCCCTAGTGGGCCAGGGCAGAGGTCCCCTACCCATCTACTCATCCTCTGTTGTGGGCAGTAGGAGCTGCTATGAGGGAGAGCACAGGATTTTTATCACTTGCTGTGGGAGCCCCCAGCCCCAGAAGTGATGGGATGTTTGTGGGAGGTACCTGCACAGCCCCTGAATACCAGCTAAAGAGCCTGCGGTTCGCAGATGTGTCTAATCCTATTGGGAACCTACTGATAGTATTCAGCTTTGCAGCCTCCCATGGACGTGATTTCCAGATATTTGCTACCAGCCGTGCACTGATCTGCGTCTGTTTTACACAGATCTCCACGAGTTTCCCTGAGCACTCTCTGGCACTTGCATTAAGGGGTTTACTGAACAGCAGTTCCAAGTTTGCCTTACCCATCACGTCTGTGGTTTGGTGAACTTTGTACATAACCCCTCAGCCTTCTCACCTCTAAACTAAGGAGCCTCTTTGGTCTCTCCACATAAATTGGCTGCTTCACTTCAGAATAATTTTCATTGCCTTTTTCTGTGTCTTGTGACTTTACTAAATCCTTCTTGAGATGCAGAGACCTGAGCTGCACCCAATAGTCAACGTATGAGAGAAATAAGATTTTCAATCTCTCTTCTTCCTAAGAAGAAATTGAAAAAGAATACAAAATGAGATAAATGGAAACAACATTATGCACTATAGAGAGTTATAGTATACCATAGCAATCTCACTAGCAGTGTCCTGTGGGTAGCATTGGTTCAAACAAGGTTCACAGTGGGAGAGATTTTGTCCATGTGACACCTGCTAGGTGCTCTGGTGGCTGCAGCACACATAGGCTGCCTCCTGAGTCAGAGGCTGCTTAAAAACATGAGCTCAGGTAACATCCCCCGAGCCCAGGCCTCTCATCTCTGAAGTACAGAAACGGGTAAGCCTCACACACTCCTCAGGTAGGATGTGTAACTGATAGGCTAAGCTTTTTATCCATTTAAGTAATAATTCTGATGTGGCCTAGTTATTTTAGTATTTGCTGTCTTTACTTGGAATTTTGAAACCTACGAGCTGTGAAGATTACAGCTAATTCAAACTATGGCTGTGTGAGGAGCAGAAAGGAAAAAAAAAAGCATTTAAGGCTCATTTTATTCTGATAAACTGCAGTCAGCACTAGAGACGTTATGCCGATTCAGACATGTTGCAAGAAACTTTCCCTGCTCGAAGAACTTGCAATCAAAATGGGCTAGGGAGGAAAAGGGGGAACAGGACCAGTGAAGTGAAGGGTGATGCTACACATGGGACCAGAGAGATGTAGAGCCTGGCTCTTCTATTGCAAGATTTATAGGCTCAGAAAAAAGATTTTTCACACAAGAAAAGTATCTTCAAACACTCCTACCTTTGTCGTCCCTGCCCCCCCTAATCTCCTTGCCAGGACACCCCACAGCTCCTTAGAAATTTGCTCTCAGAAGTCACCTGGTGAGTAAACCACAGTTACTCCTGCTTTGTAGGAAGACACGGTGAAATAACTTAATTGAGCTGAAATCATAGCTCAGACTGAAAACTCTCTTCATCCAAAAGTGCAGTGCTGTCGGGTCTGATTCCTGGCTCAGTCCCAGTCCCAGCACAGGACAGCACAGTGGTGCAGGAGGGAGGTTGCTCTTGACCACGGCAGCCAACCCTCTGCTCTGCCTGCAGGAATGCAAGGGTAGCCTCTGAAACCACTCCGTGATTCCCAGGGAACCCAGTACAGCACAAAGCACAGGACCATCGTGGCCGTGGTCACAGGGCTAGCCACCAGTATCTCCGGGTTTGCTGGGGGCTTGTACTGGTGTTAGCACATCAGGCTTTTTGTCTTTACAGACCTTTAGAGCTTTCCCTTTCTCCTTGTTCTCACTTCTCTTTTCGGTCCCTCTCCAAATGTATATGGCTGTACTTTCACAAGTTGTACTTTCAAAAAGAGCAATCAGGTGTGTACAAATGCAGGCCATCCTCTGCAGTGGACCAACACACGCAGGAGGAGCTCACATTTTCATCACAGCTGCAAAGCAACAGCGCTTGAATGCCAACATAAACACCTGAAATGGCTGGGTTTGTCTCCACTGCCATCGTGGGAGTTCCTGTCGCTCCCACTCTCTCGTGTGCATCCTCCCGGGTCACCCGTGGCAGCTGGGATGACACCAAATCGATACAACAGGAGCACAAAGCCCTGTTATTTTACCTTGTCACCTTAACATCCACGGGGGGAGGGCACTCCCTGCCAAGCGCCCTGCTCGAGCCCCAACAGGTGGGAGCCCGTGGCTTTCTGTGTTGAAGAGTTGAGGAGAGTTGTGTTAATCCTCTGCACGGCCACGTCATCTGACAGCCTTGTTTGCCGAGCTGCGAGCGAGCATACCGAGACCTAATGATGTACTACCAACACCCATGCCAAAGACAAGGCCATTTAGAGCAGAGAGACAAGCTGAGTTAGCATAAAAGAGGAGGCATCAATCACCATTGCCCCAAGACAATGGCGATAATTTAATGGCTGTTTTTTAAGAAGAACTGACACTATACAAAGATTGAGGAGAAAGGTCTGGTAGGCTTCACCTGCAGCTGAGAGCTATTTGTTCCCATTGTGCCAACCCAGAGCGAGGTTTGAAATGGCAATTTCTGCAGCTGGCATCATATGCATCAAGTTATGCACACAGCTAAGGGTTTACTTTAAACCACTAGATTTTCTGTCTCAGACTGTTATTATTCAAGCTTGAGTGACTTTGCTAATGAATTAACTTTCTGTTGAATTTTAACTTAAACTGCAGAGCTGTGTAGCATGATTTTTCTTCTGTTAAAGCCATTTAGCTTTTGTGAAATTATTTCCCTTTATTAATTCTATTGCACCTTTTCTATTGGGTTCACAAGGATCAAATTCAGACTCAGGACAAGAATTTGCAAACCTAATACATTTAGCTGAGTTGTATCCACCTATTAGAGACCTATATTTGACATTATTTTGTTTTTAGAGGGATGAATCCTTGCAGACACCCTTACATAGGGTGTAAGGGGACTTGACAAAATCTAACCAAAGGTATCCAGAGAGCTGAAGTCATCAAAGTAGATTTGCTCTGAAAGGTTACAAAAATAAGACTGGAGGGGTTTTCAAGGAGTCTTTTAGTCCAAACCATCACCATAAGACATGATCACCCTTACCTGTCAGGTGGAGTATTCTGCAAGCTGTCTGGACAGCACACACCTCTCCAGCAGAGCTCCACTCCCTCACTGTTCATGCTGTTAGCAAGTGTGCCAAGTGTTTTAGGGAACCCCTGCACTGCACCTAAGTATGTTATTTCTTGTCCTATATGGGCACCAAGAGCATTTTGCTCCTTCTTTGCTGCAGGTCTTGATATGTTTGAAAAATATTACCAGAAAATACCCGGCATACAATAGAGCAACTCCAGTTCTTTCATTGTTTGTCACACTCCTGGACTTACTGTCATTCTTATTGTCCTCACTGGGCTCTCTGTTTCGCAGGTGTTCAGGTCCCAGGCTGAGCCCTGGTGCAGCATGGATCACTGCTGAGCAGGGAGGGAGAGTTAGTCAGAGTCCAGCTCAATCTGTAGCTCTTCTTGCCAGATACTTGAATAAACATTCCCTATTTTGCCAGAGACCTTCTCAGGATTCCAGCATAAACAACAAATTTGGCTTTTGCAATATTTAAGGAAAATGTGGTAAGGATACTGAAATGCCTTGAAATATACTTAGAAACCAGCAGGTTTTGGTTTTGCAGTGAGAGACAACTGGACTCATCAATCCCAGAACTGTATTTAGTTTATCTGATAGCTTTTAGTTTTATTTTAGCTTGATTGAAACGGATCTTTCCATTTCCTCCAGCAGCTATGGCTTCTGTTCTGGCAACCCTTTTTAGTGATAGCTGCTGAAACATGTGACAAGGTGATAACAAGGCTCTTTAACCATAGTAAATGATTTCTAAAGAAATTGCTGTTTTTCACGGATGGTTTTTGGTTTGTTTTTTTTTTCTTTTTCATATTTTAGCTTCCATTTCTACTGTGCTCATCCAAACTCCTTCAGCATGAGCTTCCTGAGTAAGATGGGCCAGAGAACAAGCTCAGTCAATCATCTGCCCTGTGGGCATCCTTCAGGGTCTATGAGTGTGGCTCATGAGGCCCAGCCTGCTGCTGCCCTCACATGTGGTGCAGTGAATTCAGTCCATCTGCATGCCACAGCTACCCCAGACAGCGAGTGTGGATTTCATGCAACACTGAAACGTGGAACAGGCAGCTTGGTGGTGAGCATGTCACACACACTGCAGATGAGACAGCTCTGGGCCAGCAGTGGCATAGCTACAATTTAAAAGCTCTGCCTTTGCCTCAGACTTTTTTTTCTTCTGCCTTGCTGGTATGAAGAGAAGGCGATTTGGTTTTACATCTGTATTTCAGGCACCAGCCAAAACGTAGCTTGCGCACCAGGGCCTGCCCCATTCAGTTCTAGCACTGACTCATATTCAGTTGCAAAATTGGATTGTATCTGCACTGAGAATACTCCTGAAGAGACGGAAGCAACAATATCTGTGAGTTTGTCACAGTGATGTTGAATGTCTGACCTGATCTTTCTAAGCCGTTCACTCTGTGACATTGCTGAGCCCACTGCTACTTCCAGGGGAGCATCCTGTGGTGAAGTCTCACTGGGAAGAGCTGTTTTAAACATTGTTAAGAAGCTTCTCATGTGCTTCAAGGTTTAATGTGCATCATCTGAATACTTCAGGCCTCCACATTTGCTATCAAATCCTATCACCTCCCAGCTCCTAAGAGGATAGGAGGATGTGGGCAAATAAAAGTGTTAACCAGCTTGTTCTTCCAAGCAAGTCAAGACCACTCCTATGCAGTGTGCTCAATCTCTGAGAGACAGATATGCCCAACAGTCAGCATCCTTCCCTTCTACAGTGGAGGACAAGCAGGGATGTTGGAAGCCCCATGGAAAGTACTGATCTCTTCAGAGATGATAATTCAAGGACTTGCAGTGCCAGAAACTCTTTCAGCCGCCTTCAATGTGGACAGTGGCTATGCATGCTGCCTTATGGTTCCTAGGTGTGATTTTATGGTGTTCCATCATGAGTAGTTGGTCTTTAGAGCCACATAAATCTTGTCTCCCTTAAAAATATTTGCCCTATAAATTGCCCTAGGTTACTAGAGAGACCACTACCAGATCAAGAAAAAGAGCTAATGACCTCCTATCATTCTTCCATTGTTTCTTAGCTACTGGAATGTTAACAGGGACATTAGGAGCAGTTTGGGACTTCTGATTGTGCTAGAAATGGAAATTATCCCAATCTGCTTCGCATAGAGGACTGAGGACAAGTTCTTTGTGTAAGCTTTATAAAATCAAAGCTGAAGTGTGATTGCCGCAACGATGGGAAGGAACAATCCTCGAGATAACTCATGGCTGAGTCACTAATTCCTTGGAAGACAAAGACCAGGTGTCTCTCTCGATTGTAGCAGGGACCAGGTGGTATGTTTGGGTCACCTTGGTGGTGTACCCCAGGGCTTGCACTGGGAAGACTTGTTTGCTCATGTTCAATAACAATCCAGACAAGAGGGATTAGTACACTGTGGACTGAGGCCATCTGACTACCTACAAAGACAGAAGCTTCACCTGGACTGGAGTAATGCTGGTGGAAATGGAAGACTGGTCAGTTTCCCCCTTCCAGGGAAGGATGGGGGTAAAAGGCAGAGACTTCACTGGTGCAGTGGTGTCTTCATTAGAAGATAAAGGATCCCCAGCCATTTCTTCCAGCTTCATGCACTCCTGGGGTGTCATGACAATTTCTGTCTGAAAGTTTGCCCTTGGGTAATACTTTATGTAATATGATTACAGTTATGCTTTATATCTTCCAGTTAAGTGGATATGCCCTCAGCTGGCCCTCCATGAGGTTGCTGCACTTGCTCTGAAATGTTACAATCTCTAACAATACAGTGAAAAAGTGGGTGGAATCTGAAGTGTCCTTATTTTTATCAGAGTTTTAACTAAGCTTTCAAAGCAAAATTGGTGAAACCATGAGCAGATGGTGTGGAATCAAACAACACTTGTGCAAATATCTAAGCTTTGGCCAAAGGAATAACAGTGGTACCAAAATGGTTCATTTGAGCAAACACATGGCAATACTCAGCTTGGACAAATGCGTAGCAAATTGTTTTAGCTTCTTCTAAGGAAGTTTATCAGATTTGGCAATCAATCATCTAAACTGACGAAGAATACAGTGTCTTTGCAATAAATGTTCATGCTTGTCGTCATTAACATCATTTAGATTTTAAACTTTTTCTAATTAAGAAAGGTTCCCACCAGCAACAGCAAAAATCCCCACCACCTCTTTCATTATCTCAGCTTTTCTTCCCTTTAATTACTATTGAGCTCCTGGCTGATTAAATTAGGTTTTTTAGGTCTTTTCTGAAATCTTAGGGAAATTATCTAGAAATCATGAAATCAATTCCCTTACGCTGTTTTAATCTTTTATGTTTTGGGCTCCAAGAGGGACGGGTGGACAAGTGCAGCCCCTCGGAAAAGTGTGCAGCACTAGACTGCTTGCCAGCCTTCTATTGCCTTTGTGGACCATCTGGGTCAATTTCCTTCCAACTAAATGAAATGCAAATAAAAATTCCAGCAGTTTTTCAGCTGCAGGCTGCCCAGCTGATTAGCATGACAGAGGCCGGGAGATGAGGCCTGACCCTGTGCACTTCCCCTCATCTCATTAAGTTGTAACTCTACCGTGGCTGCATTCATGGTGTTTATTGACGCTGAAAGGCGTCTTTATCCAAAACTAGCTAAATTCACATTCAGAGTTTTTCCATGAAGGCTTGCCTGCTACAGCATCCACATGAAAGTGAACCTATTGTAGCTTGGTGATGTGTCCTGCTGATTCCTTAACAATCTGAGCTTTCTCCAAAAATGTTAGATTCACAAGTTTAAGTTCCCATAAAAAACCAAAAAACAAAAAAAATGAGCCCCAAACATTTTCACAATTCTGTAGTTTAAAATGTAGAGAGTATAGACAAGTCTCATTCTGGTGGTGACAGTGTGTATAATAAACTCACACATGAGGGGACAAACCAGCCAAAGTACAGTAGAGAGCAAGTGCCTGTATCATGTAGGACTGCAGACAATGGGGTATTATACATATGCTCACATCCATCAGCAAGGAGAAGGATGTAAGATTCATGAAGGCAGCATCTCCAGCAATTTATAGTACTCTGAGAGTCACAGCTGGACAACGAAGAGAAATTCACCTTCCATCTGCCCAGTATTTCATGTCTTGTCACAACTCTACATTAAAGAAAGCGGAACCAAAGCCTGGTGAAAATGAGCATAGTAATGACTATGATCCTTTCACCTTTCCCTTTAGTGCCATAACTAGCATCCGTGCTGAAGGACAGCAGCCACAGAGCCCAGACACTGCTGCTAAAGCTCCAGGGTGGACAGCTCTGGTGGGCAGTGCATCTTCTCTGCTGTAAAATTTGAGGGCAAGGTCGTAACTAAGATAGGTGGACTGTTTCTAGAAGGCATGGAAAGGAACAGAAACTACTACAGGTTTTAGGAAAGGAATAGCCAAATGTTCATGCTCTCCCCACAGTTTGAGTCTACAGGGAATGCACAGTAAAGACTAAAAGCTCTCTTACAGGGCTCCCAAAATACGAACAGGAGCAGGGGACGGTCCAGCCCTGACACCAATGCACCTCTAGAGTCAAAGTCTCAGTCTGAGTAATTTCTACTTGTCTTAGCTGAACTGGAAAAAGTGAACAGTGGAATTTTCACTGGACAACTGCCAAGTTTCTCGTGAGATATTTTATGAATGCTGTGGAAAGGAGATGATACCCTTTTTTTGGTTACGAAAACCATTTTTTTCTGCTTCCTCTGTGACAAGACAGATACAGGTGAGCATATGTAGGAGAGTCAGTCAGAGATCAACTTTGGATGAAGTCAGAAGAAGAGGTTACAGGTCTGCAAGTGTCTCATCAAGTGATTTATACCTGTTCAGGGCTAAAAGGTGAAGTCAGTGCATAAGGCAGACTGGTATCATGGGCTGTGAGGAAAAAAAAGGAAGAATCTTGCGTCATCTCTACTCCATTCAAAAGCCACATGGAACAGAGAATATTGAAAGAGGATCTCTGTTTTATTATCCCATGAAGTAGGAATTCAATAGTAATTTGCCTATGGCTCCTCCCTAGACCATCTCATCAGCTAATGAGTTCATTTTGCTTCAAGCAGTCAGACCTGTACAAATGTTGTCTTGATCTGAGAAGTAATACCCAATGCTTGAGTAGGAAAATTAATTTTTTTGAAGTTCAGAGTACATTGATATCTTCCCACTGAGCCACAAACTGTCGTGAACATCAAAATAACATTTTGGATCTTTTCTCACAATCCCACCGAAGTCAGAAATGTTCTGCTATTTTCCATAGGGTTTTGATTCTGTTCTTTGATAGTTTGGCTTAGTTAACTGTTGCCACTATTCCACCATTCCACGTGAGGTGGTAGACACCAACTGAACAAACATCTCAATGCTTGGCTTTCCTGTCGGTCCAGGTAAGTGTTTGCAGGATAGGTGAAATGTATATGCAGGATACTCAAATGTATTCTCGCTCAGATGTGTTGTGCAAGCAGGTTCTTAGTTTAGGGGCGTGTAAACAAGGATTTTACCATACAGACTTCTACTTGAAAGCCAAGAAGAGGAACACATGGCAGAGCAATGGGAGGATGATATATTTCAACCACTCATGTTTCAGCTTTGCTGGATCCTGGAAACATCCTCTTTCTTCATATCAGTTCAGCCTCATCAGTGACAGAACACAGCTAAGGTTTGCCTGAAATCAGGATTTTAAACACATTTAATCAAACCAGTGAAAAGGCCTCATGAACACCCTTGTTTGCTTTAAAGGCACGTCCCATTTCAACAAAATTTAATGAGGAATTAATATCATTAAATCAAAACCAAAACCTTAAGCTGTAGTGAGTGTGTCATCAGTGCACACGCCCTTGGTGCAAGTAGATGAGTTCAAATATTTTGGTGTTTTATTAGGAAAGTTTCATTAAATTCCACTTTTCAGAAGTAAAAATAATTGGAAATGAGGCAGAGAATTGCCTTTTAATCTACTCTGCACTGATGAGAACTTTATTTGCTTCTGTGTTTTCATTTGAACGTAGTTCATTGTTGGTTTCATATCTCCTGAGCACAAGCTGGTGACTTTCCCATCAGTAGCTATGACATGGTTTGTGCTTGATGAAGTTTGTTACTGGGCACATCAACTTGAAACCCAACCTGAGATGCTACTGGCAACCCATGAAGAGGGTTTTTAAATAATAGCAAGTTATGGTAACTGCTACCTGTAAAAAGAGTCCCACAACAGATGGGAGCGCACTCAGAACAGCAAGAAGACGATGGTTCTATTCCAAGGAGGCTGGAGGAAGGGAGAGGAATGCTGTGTATAACGGTTGGCATTTCATATTCAGCTATACCCAAAAGCAGAGCCAACACTTTAAAATTCCTTCTGAATATACGTTTGAATTAAGAAAAAAAAGTATAACTTAAGATCCTTGAAGGATTTTGCTTTGATAATACCAAAAAACTTCATTTAACAATTCATTTAACAATCCATTTAACTTTATTAACGAGAAAGCATTATAATAAAATGTTAGGTAATGATAAAACATATGTGCTACAGTAGCATCAAAACTGGAATAAAAATGTCAAACCATTATATTTTGACCTTATCAAAAAGGAATATTTTACAATATCCATTATTCTATACTAAGGAATAATAAAGACAGGATAAACCACTGCAAGGTCTTCTAAATGAAAATTTTGCATGCTTGTTTTCTTCCTTGGACACACTTTGGTTTTGGCAAAGATGTCTGTATGATAGAAAATTGTCTTCAGGGGTTTTCATCCAGGTTCAATTGCCATTCAATAGAATATAGGAGTTGGGGTTTGCGTCACTTGAGAAGGCGAAAGTAGTGATGGTTGTGCTTTTTTCTTTTATGTGTCATTTATTTGTTTATGAAACAAAAGCTAAATATAACTTCTTTTTTAGACCACAGCAGGGAAGAGAAAGTAAAGAGTAAAGAAAGAGAAGTGAATAAAAAAGTAAGCTTAGTTCAGAGGCTGAATGATGGTTGGAGATTGGACTTTTCCTGCAGATGAAAAACAGAGTAGCTACAAGCACACACGTTGTGTCCAGGGTAACAGAAAGGAGGGATCACATGAAAAGGAGCAGGCAGGGGAAAAGGCCTGGGGACACAGAGCCGGGAAAAGAGCTCTGTGTGAGGAGTCTGTAATGGGACAGGAAGTCCTCACCTGGGTTACTTTTTGCCAGATCAGCATAGCAAATAGGACAGCAGCAAAAAAACAGAGAGCCTAATCACTTACCATGTTTGGCAGACACAGTGAACGTCTCTTGATTTCTAATTTTTCTCAGTCCTGGTTGTACGGTTCTGAGTTATATAAAGTTTTCAGCTTGGGCTGAGAAACAGCCGTAACACCGTATTGCATGATGTCCAAACTGCAGAAGAGTTTGAAAAGATGGCCACTGTTGGGTAGAAAACACCAGAAACAAAGACAAGTTGAGATATTGTTACAGACATGTTACTCTCTGAGATCTGGAGGTCTTTATGTTACTTATCTTTGAGATGAGATGCAGAAGTGATGTCTACACTTATTCTGAACCTGAAGAGGATCCTGAACCTGCAAAGACACTGTCTTGTTAGGAAAACTGAACTTCCCAGGATGTAAAGAAAGGAGTTTGCAGGTACAGACTTCACCGCAGTAGCACAGATCAAAAGGAATCATACAATAAAAGACCTTAATGCCTCTCCAAATACAAGTTAAAAAGAAAGGAGAACCTCAAAGCCAGTCTTTGAGGATTCTAGGGAAAAAATGTCCAGCTTGATGGGGAACACTGCAGAGTTAAACAGAGGAGCAGGTCAAGAGGCCCACAGCAGGATGGGTGCAGAGCAGGGTGCAGCAATGGCCAACAGCTGTAGCTCTGAGATCCCATTGCCTTGCAAAGCTTTCACTGTAAATGCCCCATTGACATTTCTTACATCTTGGTCTGAATCATGTGGGCTAATGTCCTCGTGCTTGGGGACTGGTTTTGTTTCCTGCTGTGTTTTGAGGTCCACATCAATACAAACATGTTTGTTTGTGTCAGACCAAACATGCCCTGCCTGGGACTGAATCCAGTTTTCTTATTCCTCTGCATTCAGCTTTGGCAGCCGTAGGGCACCATTTGCACTGAATTGCAATTTAGCAGTTCATGGGTCTGAAGTGCTTCTTTCTCCCTTGCTTTGCACAGAGAGTGCTCTGCAGTATGTGCACGAGAGCCCAGAGTATCACGCCAAGCTCAAAGCTCGTGGCATCTTTACCCATCCGTGTGTCCCTAGGCACAATGAAGGAGCAGAAATTCCGTTTTGTGCCATGATATTAATACTCTTCTGCCCTCATCTGACATCCTCATCCCATCATCTCCGTAGCACCCCAGTTCCTATCTCAGCTGTTTTTCCCCATTTTTTCTCTTTTGAAGCCCGTCAGCCATCCTCACAGGCCAGTGACAATGATTCTGTCACAGGCTTCTTCACGGTCCCTCTCTCTGATCCAGACTTGTGAAGTGCCCAGGCTATCTCCTGTGCCACGTCACTGTCCTCACATCTCCACCACACATCCAGTCCTGCCTAGGCAACACTGCTGGCTCAGCGCACTCCTCCCAGCCATCCCCTCCTGCCTGACCCTTGCCCAGTCCATTCTCCAGCTGGTTCTCCTCCTCAAATGCATCAGAATGAGTCCCCAGATGTGACTGAGTCCCTTTGAACCTGTGTCCCAGGATGGCCCTCTCTGCCCCAGAGATGCAGTTAGCTCAGTAAGAGCTGTTCAGCCCTGCAAAGCCTACTGAGTATGTCCAAACTGTTTTCCTTAAGAGCTTGGTGCAAAATGAGGTGATAGCTAATAGAGATAGAAAAGATGTAATAACACCCCTTCTTTACCTTCCTCTGGGACAAATTCCCAGTCCTTTCTCCAAAGTATAGTTTCTCAATGAGTAAAAATTAGCATCAAACATGGCTAGAAGTAAGTATTTTTCTCAGAAATGTCAAACTTGCCATTATTGGCCATCCATAGTCACACATGTCACACAATTTCGGGTAGTCAAAACTTCAAGATTAAAAGCCAGTGGATCAACAAGAGGTGGGACCAAGTGTTCTTCAAAGGAGAGGTACCAGGCAATCCATGATACAGACATATCTATCAGTGAACTCTCCTGACAGCGCATGCAGCAGACTGTGTACAGGGCAGCAGAGTTATTTTAATTTGTTTGGTTTCTGATATTTTCCACCACTGTGTTTTTTCCCCTTCCAGCTCTGACTTTTGAATCTTTGCGTATATTTCACAGGACCACATTGCTGGTGGTGGCTGGGGAGGGGCTGGGCAGGAGGGTCAAATACTTCTGTGTCAAATACTTCTGGCCTCCGTGTGAGGGGAGATGTACTCAGTACCCTGGAGCCTGCAGGACAACCCTCTCTTCCCTGACATCCACACTTCCATTTATTCTTCTTGGATCACTGTCCACTGCTGCCTTGCTCCCAGTCTCCATTTTTCTTCTGGTGAAGACTTCTTTTTTTTCCAGTTGAGCTGTCTGTTGTTTTCAGGCTGGACCTAGACCCCCAAAACATATACATTTACAGAATCAAGGAATGTGGGGATTTTTAAAAAAGCCAGTATTCTAGGGATACACAAGGTCATCTATCTAGCCCATTACACAGGATAAATTACACCAAATAAGATAAATTAAATCATTCAACTGGAGAAAGGATGAGCCCTTTTTAAGATACCCTGACCTTGTGGAGGGCAAAAGGAGCTGAAAGCTGTCTTAAAGGCTCTCTGTTTTCAGTATTGCTTCTGAGAACTACTGCTGGATTGGCAATTGTGTATGAAATAAAACAAAAAAAAAGTTATAAACAAATCAAGATTTATCTCTCTTCCTCCAAAATTGGCTCACTTTGTTGGTTTCACAGATCCCCACATTCAATCACAAAGTGAAGATCATATATGGCTTACCTATTGTGTTGTTCAATGTATGCAAATTGTCACACATATCAAAATTAACAAAAAAATTGTGTCAATATGAAAATTAATCAGGTCAAAGTCATCATAGTGCTAAACATATGACCTCAATATTGCATTAACCTATTTATTTTCATAGCTTTTATGTAAGATCTGTACTAATAAATCAAGATCAATAATTTAGTCTTTGATAAACAATGACTGATACATGTTCTTAGCACCAGGTGGTCACGTGTGGAAAGTCAGGCACGTGCAGGAGAGTTTTCAGCCTTGGGTAATGTAACTGCAGTGTGGTTACAGCCACTGCTCAGGGGCAGAGTGTGACTCTGACAGGTGGCTGGGTTTTGGGATGAGGTCCTGGGGAAATGAGGTTGGCTGGAGTTCTTTCAGAGCTGCAGGTCACAGAGACAGGTTCCCTATGACTGTAGATGAGTCAGCTGGCCACTCTCTTCTCTCCCAGGATTGAGGGCATCTATCTTCAATGAGGAAAGTCCACTCAAAGGACTGATGAAACCATGAACTCACTCAGTTAATCTCTTTGAAATTTTACCACCAAGTTTTGGCATCTATCTCTTTCCAAAGTCCAGGAGCAAGGTCCCAAATGTCCCACCATACCTATGTGTCTGAGACCAAGGCTCATAATACCTCAGGGGTTTTGTCTCCTGTGTTGCCCACCTTTCTTGATCTACAGCCCCTCTATGGATGGCAATCCATAGAAAAAAGGCATGAACTGTCTTTTCCTACAGAATGGCTGTTCTTGCTCTCCCAGCAGAAGCACCAGCGAAGATGCTCTTGTTTGCATTCAGTTGCCAGCCAGACCTTCCCAGTGGCTTGTCACAGTCAGCTGATATTTCCTCTCCAGTCTCCATGAGTTTTGTCCATCAAAGCAGCAGCCAGTGTTGTTTTATGATGTGTTGTAAAACTACCATGCTACCCTGAGTGTGCTCAGCGTGGCTGCCTCATTTATCACTGCTCAGCCTTCACACTGGGACATCATCCATCACTGCCTCCTTAGAGCTGAGAGTTGGAACCTGGTCCGCAGTGCTGCCGTAGCCCGGAGTCGTGTGAACACTCATCAGCAGGTCCCTTTGTCCTCGGGCTTCTTTTTTTTTTTTTCCAGGAAAAGTGACTTCTTCTTATATTTAGTTCCCAACCAAGACTCCCAAGAATAAAAACCCCAACTTCAAAATTCAATTGACTGTGCCTAATGGAGGGGATTTTAATGTGTAGCCTTTGACCCTTATCTATTATTGAAGGAAATAAAGCCTTTTTTTGTTCCATATTAGAAGTTAATGGCAAAAGAAAAATTTGGAGGTTTTAATTTTTTGATTCCAATAGTGACCTCCATGTCCATTGTGAAACCATGAATAATCACTGCTTGAGAAAGGCATTTCTATGAGCAATCTAGAAAGTGGACAAAGGGACCTTTGAGACATATGCAGAAAAGAAGTTCAAGAATATGTTTCTGTCTGGTTTTCATCTTCCGCCATGGAAAGATAATTATCTTTTTTAATTTATATAAATAATTTGCATTGCACTTGCATCCTTATTGCTCACAAGTTTATTCTATTCTAATGATACTAATAAAAAAGCCTGTAAAATATCAGCCAATGTAAAACATATAAATTCAGAGCCTTGTCCTATTCCTAGTGTCATCAAAAGGTTAAAAATACCATTGTTCTCATCAGGTCTGTGTAGTGAGGTGGGTGTATTTTACTGCATAATGAAAATGGGACTTTGGTTGTTTCTGGGCTCTAACACTATTGTTCTTTAGTGCTTTCCTACTTCTGCGTACACAGTTCTCTAGCACATGAGGAGTTAACAAATGTGACTCAGGCATCTTATCACCCTCTCTTTGGGATTTAGCCTCCTGTGCTGGCAGAAATGCTGCATTGTGCACAGCTTGCAGGGCAATTGTCCTCAAGGAGAAGCAGAGGCATGTAACAGTGAGCATGCACTTTCCTTTACACTCTTTTTTTGGAGGTGAATCTTCATAAAAGTGACCTTCCAGGAGATAACCACAACTGGGCAGGTAGATGGGGACAAGCCATACATTGATTGTGGCTTCCTCTCTTCCAGGACTGATATGAGCATTGTGCAAGTCACATTCATGGCTGTCAGTGATGCCCTAGCAGAGAAAGACAGGCTTAGAGACCCAGATCCTTGTTTTCTTTTCAGCAAAGTGGCCAAAATAAGGACAATTATTAGGAGTAGAATAAACAGGATTTAGGTTTTAGATGTATTGTTTTTCTGTTGCAGCTCAGCTTTCCATCCACTCAGTAATTTAGAAACAAAGTCACAAGCTCAGCATGGTAAATGTGGAAGGCCTGGCTATGGAGACAATGTGCTTGTCCCCATGGATGGGTGACCTTTGTCTTCTGGGGCTGCACCCACCCTGGCAGCAATGCAGCATTGTAGGGGCAGATGTGTAGCCTGAAGCCTCTGCAACATCTTCTTCTACGATTTCTGATGAGGGGCCATCTTCTCAACAAGATTTGGAGCCAATGCGTCTGCTGTGCCTCTGTTTTGCTGCTTCTTGTGAGCCCAGTAGCTGGTTCATGGCAGCATTTATGGGTTGTACCCACTTCATGTGCCTCTTGGGGCAGAGCTTCTCTTTTTGTTCTTTTCAAGAAGGCACCAGACTCACATGTCCTTAAACCATTCTGTCGACCAAGTCTGAGTATAATATGAGGACATGGCCAGGGGGTTGTTTCAAGATGACTGAAATATCACTCCCTACAAAAACACTAACATAAACATGAAAATAAGCAAGATGTATCGCCTGACATTAGCTCCTACCTTGGATTTAATCAGACAGGACGTATCTACTCTTGAAGGCCCCCTAAAGTTTGAGCACAGCTCAGCAGCTTCTGCTGCCACTGTTGGCACTTTTGGGATGTGAAGAGGGGGGCTGGACAGTGCTCCCTGATTCGGAATGGGAAACAGAGGTGTGTGAAGGTAAACCATAAACTGGAAGGAGGATCAGAGATTGCTAAACATTTTTCCTCGTGCTGGTGTGAAGAACAGCACAAAACAAATTCCTTGAAGAGGGGAAAACAACAAACCCCTGGAAAGTATTGCAAGGTAATAGTTATTCAGAAGCCATTGAAAGCAATGGCAGCTCTTCCACTGACTTCAAAACACATCTGACCAGGAACCTGAAGATGTGATAATATTTAAGAAATAAAGTTTAATTTGAGGCAAGGAAGCACAGATGTAGCAGTTCGTCCCTTGTAAGGGCCCACAGTCTCTCAGCACTGGTCCTGTTTGGAGGCTGAGAGGTGGACGAACACCCAGAGCCATCCACCATGCCCAGCTACCCAGGAGAGGATGTGAAGCAACAGAGGGGAACGGTGACAGAGCAGGTATGGTATGTTGAGCCAAGAAATAAAAACCAAATGGGATATGCATCATAAATGGCAACATTTTCTAAATTTGCTATTTTAAACCAACATTAAATGAATGGGTTGGTTTTTTGGTTGTTGTCCTTTGTTAGTTTTTAATTCTAGTGAAATATGTGCCTCTCTCTCCTGAGCTATTCTGTGAGACTCTGCTGGGGATATTTTTCCATGACTAGGGGGGAATTAATCTTGATTATTCCCTCATTTTTACAATAAAATTTTAAATAGTAAAAATAATATTTGTTGAAAGTGGAGGCAGTAGACCCACACTTGCACACACCCACATCTTGGCTGCCTTCCCCCGTCTCATGGGAGCTGCAGCAGAGATGACTTCCCCCATTTCTCACTTCCAAGCATAACCGAAGGGGTCACCAAAGGGACATGTGTGAGGGGTGTTGGACTGGTACTGCTTTGCCCAAATTGCCTGGGTTGAACAAGCCCATACAACCAGGTGAAATATGATCCAAACATAAAAGAAAGTATTCTTTTCCAAACAAAGTTTTCAAGCTGGGACAGAGATGGGA
Organism: Falcunculus frontatus; assembly: GCA_013398115.1. Classification (NCBI taxonomy): domain Eukaryota; kingdom Metazoa; phylum Chordata; class Aves; order Passeriformes; genus Falcunculus; species Falcunculus frontatus. Next base: position 358,432 of record VZRV01005707.1, on the reverse strand, counting down.
CAGGACCTGTGATGCTTTCCAGGCAAAGAGCCCATTGGCAGTAGCCTCTGGAGTGACCAGGGGTCTGCAGAATGAGCTGGTCTCAGAAGAGCATTACAGTGTTGTTTTGATCCCTGACAAATAACCTGAGCTAACGAACAGCTGAATTAAATTCTGCATGCTGGTAGGCTTCATGGAGGCCACAACAGCAATTTTCAGACTTGGGCTTGCATCTCTGTGTGTGTTCGTAGTTTGGATAATTTTTTTTTAATGTTTTACTGGCATCTTTGTTATTTCTTTGGTTTTCAGAGAGTGTAAAACGCTTGTCGTGACTTCGACTCTGTATTATCAACCTTCACTGTGTGTTCAGCTTACTTCTGGGCGGGTTTTACACGGGATTTTTTGTTACGTCTGCAAATTATTTTTGGCATCTAATTTAGATTGCAAACACATGTCTCGAAGGAGCATCTCATCTGCAGACAAGTCCTGAATAGACAGGCACAACACATACATTACTCTCGTGCTCTTTTTTCCTGTCACACGCAACCACTACAGTAATTCCCTCAGGAAGGTCACCTTCCTTCAAAGGGAGATTTTTACTATTGATCTAAATCTTGTTGCTCTATGAAAAAGCAGAGAAGCCTTGCTGATACATGCAGCAGGAGCATGAGCCTTCTTTCACTGCCTCAGCTTCAAAAAGGATGGTGTAGTTTTAAGACCACCAGTGATAAGAAAAAACCTCCCTTCTGAAGGGAGAAGGGGTTTCCCTGATGTGAGATTGATTATACTGCTGGAAAGGAAGGGATTTGATGAAATAAAAGACAAAGAGTGTCCACAGGACAAGTGAGATGGAAAATCATGGCAGGGACACTTCAGTCTGTTTTTTCTTGGTGTAGAACATCTCATCTGTCAAAAGAGAACAAGTGGAAGTTTGGTTAAAATCTCTCAAGAAGAGAAAATTTGTGCAGTTGCTGAGCTTTTTCAGTTGGTGCTGAAGATTAGATCTGAATATTTATTCACCACTGAGAACAATTAGTCTCCTGACATCTACTGAAATTTCTGAATTTAGCTCCTCGTCTTTCCTGATTGCCAAGTTCCTTTTCCCCCAGCTTGTTCTCTACGGCCAATTTAACCTACTGCTTCCTTTTATGTGCCTGTGACCAAGACAGTAGAGTCTCCTCATCTGTCTGGGGGGTTTTTTTGTTTGGTTTTGTTTGGTTGGTTGCTTTTTTTCTAGCCCTGCATCTGGGCAATGTGAAAAATTTGGAGAAGACTATCAATCCTCCCAGTTTTATCTTTTGGAGGAGATAATTGGAAGACTTCAGGCTCAAACCTTTTCTCTCACACTTCTGGATGAAAATCTATTAGAAGATTTGTTCTATTTACTGAGATGGTGATCTGGCTGAAGAGAAGAACAGAGAGTCAACAAGGGAAGATGCTGATGGAAAAAATTACAGACACTCTGAAGAAGAGGAGGAAAAGTAAGGATAGCATCCAAAGAAGGAGTGAAGTTGAAAAACCTGAGGGAAATATTAGAAGATACAGAGTAAAGGGGAATGGCTGCCTAAAATCTAATGGATCAATCTGGTCTCCCAGGACAGGAACACCAAACCTACACAGAGTTCTAATTAGTTTCCATACTCTGGGACAGAAGCAGAGTTAAAAGGCTCTGACCTCATCTATACAAGATGCAAGAGGTGTCAAAAAAACAATGAATCGTTGTCAGATGCAGTGATTCCAAAGTGGGACTAGAGGGGCTCCACACAGCTCATGCTGTGCAGCTCCACGGCTTCTGGAGACTTCATGCTCCACAGAGTTGCAGCCTGCATCCATGAGAAAAGGCAACAGCTGAGGCAGAGACAGAGCACCCGTAGGCTTCACCTGGGCACATGCATTTGGGTTAGGCATTTAGAGATCCTTTATACCATTGGGTAAGCATTTCTGGTGGGCTATTTTTAATTTTTTAACTTTAAGGGTTTCTGCAAGAAGTCAAATGAATCCTTCTGTGCAGGTACATGTTTCTTCCCACTGACTACAAAGGAGTCCAGCAATGACCAGCTCTTATGTAGACTCCCTCCTCTTAAAACAGTGCATTCCCTGTATGTCTATAATAGGTGCAGTGGAAGATAACACACTGAGGAGAGTTCATGTGTACAACCACATTGAGAATAAAATTTGACTAAGATTCTTTTGTTTCTTATAGGGGAGAAAGAATATTTTGAATGGCTGATGATAAGCATTTATACAGCCATGAATTTATCCTTTCATGACTTAGTATTTCTCACAATCTGCAAGAGTTGAAGGTCAAGGGTCTGACAAGCCTGTGGGATTCCAGGAGTACAGGAAATTCGACTTGTGTTTTGGAGTATACTGCCTTCCTATTGAACTTCACTGGCATAAAACCCCTATCTTGGGATCATCTTTTTCATATCAAAGCACCCAGCTTTGGGCTATCTTCCCAAAACATAACACTGCTCTGCTTGGGGTGGTGTGGTGGACAGTATTGCTGGACCACGATAGAAGGAACCACCTTAGCCTGTGATGGAAGGAACTGGCACATGAGGCTAAAGCAAAAAATTGAGCTCCTTCCAGAGAAACCTTGAGCCTCTTTGCCCATGCACATTCCCAGCAGTAGCTCAGCTGTGGTTCTACACACCAGGTACACAGGGACATAGGACAAGAGAGTCTTTGACACGACACTCCAAATGTGGAAGATGAAGACCTAACGGCAAAAGGGTGTGAACTCAGATTTGTGATGTTCACGTTTTGTGTCGGAAACTTCCTGGGTCTGTTACTAATCCAGGACAGCCTGTAACAACTACAAATCCAAACTTTGTTAGGTGCTAGTTCACTATACTTACCAAAACAAACAAGCTGAAGAAAGAAATTCGCAGGCTTTCCTTGCATTTGAAATACCAAAAAAAATGCAATGCCATCACATATGTTTGTCATGTACTGGCTTGGATATGCCTGATGTTGTTTTTGTTAGCCAGTGGTTGCTTCGTGTCTCTAAAAAATAATCTGCTGTAAACTAGAAGATTTGCATGCAAATACAAGAAGGTGAACAAATGGCTCAGTTTCCAGGAAATTATTTCTATGTAGTTGCCACAATATGGTTGTGTATGGCTGTTTTGTTTGGTCATACACACTTGATATGTATATATATATATATAAAATAATATAATATGCCAGTTTGTTTCCAGATAGGCAGACACAAACACATGTAACCTAGTATGTTCTGGATACTGTCCTGTGTTCAAAAGCGGTGTTTAAGTCCTCAAAAATGTAATGAAAATAAGAAAATTATTTTGTCAGTTCAGAGTGTTCCTTTTCTCAGTCTACTGCTAGGACTAGCAGGTTAAAGGAATTAACATACCTTGGTGAGGTCTGCTTTACACAAGCTGAATAAACATTTAAGATGATCGTTTCACATCCATGTGTGATAAACACTTGAGGAACATGTATTTGTCAGCACCAAAGAAGGAACTGAGCTACACAGTTCTGCAGTATTCAGGCTCTGCCACCAGGTCACCAGCAGTGACCAGGAAACCCTGGAGCAGGTAAGAAAACCTCCCTCTTTACTCACAACCCTTGCCACTCACCATGTGCAACCTACCAGCCCTTGATCCAGAGCAGAACACCCTGCCCCACCTGCCATACTCCTCCTTCGGCAAGGCTCACGATGTGTTTCTGCATGTGGCTGTGTAGCAGCACTGCAAAAGCGTCTGGGAAATACCTTCTGTGTGTTGGGGAACTTCACCTGGCAGCTTGTTCTTCAGTGGCTTTATTGGCTCTAATATCTTCGGGTCTCCGGTATTTTCTTTTAAATGATAGGGAAAAACTGGGGTTTTTTTTCTGTGGGCTTCCTGTAGAACTTCACTTAGAAGTTGAAGAAAGATATTTATCAGTGAATTTAATAGACCTTTATTTCTCTCTCTTCCATCACAGAATGCACTAACCAGACGTCCATTCAGCAATAACTACAACCACTGCAAGACCCACCAAATCTGCCAGGAATTCTGGGAAATCTTCTGGGACAAGAAGCCAGCACTGAAACCGATGTACCCACAACCTCAAGTATCCATGCTGCAGATCAATGTGGTTTGATGGTACCATCCACATTAATATGATTAAAACCCAAAAACAATTACATCAGCTCAGGAGACTGTTTGAATGCTTCATATAAATAACAGATTTGATATAGTTTCTTACTGTGCAAGATGACAGAATTTCCCCTTGGATGTACTCAAAGGGCAGACTGACAACCTCTAAAGCTTTCAGTTTGTAGAAGACTTGAAATAGATGAAGGTGAGAAGTTTGGAGAAAGGAGAAGACAGCAATAAAAAAAGGCTGGGAAATAGGGTAGATTCTGAGGCTGAAGGATGGTATTTCTAACAATTTGGTATTTTAAGAACATCTGCAGAACTAATATCCAACTACTCTTTTGCAATTCCTTGTCTTCATTACCCTCAAGCACTTCTCCATCCTTTGTGTACTTTTGTCCTACAAGGTCACCAGCAATTTCAAATGTGGTCTCACTATAAAAGCAAAAGGTTATTTTAAATTGTTTGTTTTTACATATTCCTACTTTTCTTGTCACTTTTTCATTATTTATGTCCAGCCACCTCTTTGAAACCTCCTCCTCAATGAAAGGTCAAATCGAGGAGAAACAGAGCAACAAATTGTCTTCTTAGAAGATGAATACAAGATTGCCTTATAAACCAGCCCTGTTAGGAACCAACAAGACTGAAGATCTAAATGGCAAATCTCTACCCTAGATATCTGCTGTGGAAAATGATCAAAGGAAAAGAAAATAAAGGTCACAGAAAGAAGCAGCTTTGATTTGATCCTCCTGTGGCACAGATTTTACTGGCAAGATAAGCTATTGTCTTAATAGCTTGTGATGGAAAAGAGATGAAACTGGATGAACCACATGGAAATGTGGCAGGGCTGGATCATAGAAACATGGAATGATTTAGGGTCAAAGAGACCTTAAAGACCATCTAATTCCAACCCCCCTCACCACGGGCAGAGATGCCACTCACCAGACCAGGTTCTCAGGGCCCCATCCAGCCTGGCCTTGAGCACGTCCAGGGATGGGGCACCCACAACTTCTGTGGACAACCTGTTCCAGTGTCTCACTACCCTCTGAATTTCTCCCTAACAAATAATCTAAATTTCTCCACTTGTAGTTTAAACCCATTCCCCTTTGTGCTATCACTATTTGTCCTTGTAAATAGTCTCTCCTTTTTTTTAAGCCCCGTCTAAAACCATTGCTGATAGGTTACAAAATTTATACAATTATAAATTTGGGGGGAGTTAATTGAACAGACAAGAGCTAAAGGAAAACTCGCACAACAAAACTCCCTTTGGTTTAGATTTTATTTTGGAAAAACTGAAATGAATCACAAAAATAGTTTATGTTTCTGGAATTCCTTGTATTGTGGATCACTGGAGGCCAGAAGGAAAACATGGAAGACTCACTTTACAGTTCTCATTTTCCCATAGACTTCCTAAGATTTCCACTACAGCCACTGCTGCAGAGAAGCTATGGTTGTAGATGGGCTTCTGGTCTGATGGGATGTGTCCTGTTTTCAGACTGGCTTTTATTCGTGTTTCTCATGGTATTCGCAGACAGTGCAAAGTAAATTACTGAGATCATGATAAAAAGTTTCAGTTTGGTTTTTCTGCAGATATTCAGTCCTTGTGTTCTTCTAAGTGACTGCTTGCCTTCCCTGAAGTCTGTCTTTGAGGGTGACAAATGCTTCCAGCATTTGACCAAAGTCAGTGCACAAAACATACAAACATGCATTGCAGTTTTCAAACACTGAGCTTCATGTGAACATAGAGTGACACAAGCACTCCACAAGCATCATCTGCTGGTCCCAAATAGTTACCAGCCCTCATCACTTCACCTTGGTAATCCATCAGCAGAATAGAGCTTGCTCCACCTCTCCTCTGTAATGCTGTGGAAATAAACACTGCCAAAACAGATGATCACACAGGCCCTGTTGTGTCGATACACAAGATAAACCCATGAGGAAACATTCATTCTGTACAGAGCACAGTTTGAGTAAGGAGCCAGAAATAACATAGTTTGAGTATCTATTCATGCAGTTAGTACTGTACAATGGAGCAAGAGATCAGTGAGAAAAGTCCAGCAGCCACAAAAATCAATTTTGTTGATAAGGCAGTGATTTAAAAAAAACCTATTTCTGGTTACACAAACTCAGAATCATTCAGCGATCAAGTTAATTGAAGGGATTCACGGGTATCTCACAGGCTTGCTCCTGGGTGCGTTTGTCCAATGTAAGCATATTCTAGAGAATCCACCACATGGTGTGGGCCCTGTGGCTCAGAATTGGCTTTGATTTACATTTTGGTATCTGCCATTTGAAAATAATTACTAGGGCTAGGCTGGGGAATATTACAGTCACTCACAAATCGTCAGCCCTGCTCACCTACCAAGGACATGATCTCCTTGGAAAAAGAGATTTCTTCCCGTTCCAGTAGGATTTCATCCTCACCTCCCCACAGCTCCCAAACTAATGCACCTCTCCGTGCCTTACTTACGGGTTGATGGTGCGTGGTACCTCCTACCCTCAGACAGAAACTGCGACCACCGCGGAGAGTGAGGGCCTCACCACAAAAGGCGATGGTGGCTGGTCCCTCAAAATAAAGAGGGAGCTCTTTTCAGCCGATGTCGGCACAGACGCCCCCAGGCAGCGGCAGTGTGACACCTTGTCTCCTAGCAGGCAGCGGTGTCGTAGGTCACCCAGCCCCAGGGGGGAAGGCACGGCTCAGCCAGTGCTAGCGCTGCTGCCCTCTCTCTCCTTCATCCCCCTCAGAGATCCCTGACGCTCCCCTCACTAAGGGTCCCCTGGTTCATGCTCACTCGAATGCTTCCCTCTCCCCATGCCCTTCTCCGGGGGTGTGACAGCGGGGGTAGGGCGCGGGGGGAGCAGTTACCACACGGCGATTCTCTCCGTTCGGAGCCCAAGCGCCGGCACCTCCCGCTGCCGCCGGGGACCCCGTCCCGGCAGGATCCCCTCGGGGCCGGTCCCGCCGGGCTGTCCGCCCCACGCAGCAGCCGCAGATCCGGCCGGGGGCCGCCCGCAGCCCCGGGAGGGGCTCCCCCCGCGCCCCCCGAGCAGCCTGCAGCGCGTACCCCGCCGGCGGATCTCCTTCCCCCGGTCTCGGAACCCTTTTCGTTTAGCGGCGATCGTTTCGAGATAGCAAATATACGAGGAGAGTTTCCTCTATTAAAAACCAAATAAAACCACCCCACCCCAAAATACAAAAAAGAGGGGGGCGCAAAAAGACGGGTAGGGGAGCTAGTTTAAAGCTCTGATATTAAAGGTCTGTGCTAGTTTCAAGCGCTCATAAAACGGCCTGAAGGATGCTATTTTGCTGCAGTCTAGGTTATTTCAGCCCACAGTTGCACAACAAACCATTTAAACATTTCAGCACAAAACAGATTCCATTGTTGAGCTGCACATTAAAAAGTGTTATTCGCTTTGAAGTTTTTGTCTAATGGCTCTAAACTGAAAGAAAATGTTTTCCTATTACTTAATTCAATCATAGCGAAGAGGCTTGGTAAAAAGCCCACGGATTTTGCCCAAAGTGTGACAGAGTTCTCTTTGTGTTTGCTTATCCTCTGCTGTCACACACTTTAATTCGCCTCTCTTTATCTGGCATTCAAAACTTTCTTCAATGACATTCAATAAGGTCCAGCGGCTGGAAAAAAAAACTGGTTATTTTTTTGGATATTCTTTCCCAGTAGCTTTGGGCTTGGTGTGCATTCAGAAGCTGTTAACCCTTTGCCTCCCTGCGGCTCGGAGCTCCGGGGTTCAGCCCCTGGGCAGCGGGAATCCCTCGGAATAAGGCTGAATTCACCACCCCCCGGTGGCGAGCCACTTCTCAGCGGGGAAAAATGCCCTTTCCCCGGAGCCGGCTCCGGCGGAAAATGTTTTAAAATACCTTTTCCTTAAAAATAAAACAGAAAAATCCAAACCAAATTAACGCTTTCAGGGAAAGGACGTTTGAGAATCCTTTCTATATCATTGCGGGACTGAGGTTTTATTAACATTCGTTTTTGTTAGCTCTGTAATTTTCGCCGTTCATTTGTGCACATCGGTACATTTTTAGGCTCAGGCATCAACAGTATCTCTGCAAAATTCCCGTAGATTACAGTGAGAAATGTGACCGCAGGCAAAACAACCTCTGCATAGCCCGAAGACAAGGAGTACACCGCTTTCAATGCTTTTACTTCCTTTACCCCTTTCCCCCCCACCCCCCCCTTTTAAGAAAGTCCGTTTGGTTTCGAGGCGGGGAGGTTACTGTAGGGAGTAATCTCCCCACGTTTTGACAGGGGTCGGCGGGTGCGTTTGTCTTTTTATTCCCCGTATATTAAACGGGAAAAACGGGGCAGAATATGTATCCCCACTTTTTTTTTTTTTTCTTATTTGTTAGCATTCCTTATTCACCTGTTAAATCAAAAATCTCCGGGGAGCGCGACGCGGGGAGCCGCTGCACGGGGCAGCGCCGGTGCGCATTAGCTCCGAGGAACGCGCACTTGCTTTGGGGACCACTGTGAACTTAGCAGATCCCTGTGCTAAGACATCCAGACACCGCCGCAGTGTTTAAGTTAAATCTCATCTCTCGGGAAAAATAAGCCCTTTCCCTGCCGTCGCCGCAGCCCCGGGGACTTCCCGGCGCACTAGTGCGTGGCGATGCGGGGTCGGGCTAGCGCGGCTTGGTGGCGGCCGGGGCCGCCGCACGTGGGGTACCGTGGTGCCATGGTGCCACGGTGCCATGGCAGGTGTTACCGCTGGGACTGGGCACAGGGACCAGGTGTAAAGGCATGCGGAATGTGCCGAGCGCCTCTTCTCCCTCCGTGGGTGCCGCCGGCACGGAGCAGTATCTGCGTGTCGGGTTTTCTGTACCCGCACCAGGACAGCAGCGATGCTTGTGGCTCTCCGTACCCGTTAGCTATGCCCGGGCGTCCACGTCCACGCAGAGGCCGGGCGGATGTCCTTGCCGGTGGAGCACCGGCTGGCACATCTCTGTGGCCGGGAGTTTGGCCCGACGGCGTCGACAACGACAAGTGGCAGGTCCCGGACCCAGGCTGAGAACAAAGACTCGGGGCTGGGGAAGGCGGCTGGCGGAGGTAGTGGGGACGAGGCATCCCGGAGGCGAAGGGAGAGAGAGAGGCCGCCGGCACCGGGGGGCCGACCTGGTGCCACAGGTGGGAAAGGCACGGGGGGCTGGCAGGGGAAGCTGGCGCCGGCGGAGACCGCGGCTGCAGCCGGCAAAATAAACAAGTGGGAGCGGGCTGAAAGCTGGGCTGAAAGCGAAGGAGAGCGATAAAGAGAAAGAAAAGAATATTAAATCGCCAGAGAATGAGAAAATAACCCCGCCAAAGGGAGAGGAGGGGAGAGGCCGCCTGCTACGGCGTGGGTGGGGTCGACAAGAATAGAGTACATTATGCAGTTCATTTAGTTAACAAGGGAAATAATGAGGGAGCGTGCGGCGTGAATGCCAAGAGAAGAGCCACAGAAAGCCCATTGAGCGCCCGGCGCCGCCATCACATGGCGCGGGCGCTATTTAAGCGGGCGGCGGGCGCCGTTCAGCACCACTCGGGCTGGCCAGCGGCGCCGCGCGGGCGCTGCGCGGGGCGCTGCGCGGGGGCTGCGCGGGGCAATGCCGCGCTCCTTCCTGGTGGACTCGCTGGTGCTGCGGGAGGCGGGCGAGAAGAAAGGGGAGGGCAGCCCTCCGCCACCGCTCTTCCCCTACGCCGTGCACCCCTCGCATCCGCTGCCCGGGCTGCCGGCCGGCGCCTGCCACGCTCGCAAGGCAGGGCTGCTCTGCGTCTGCCCGCTCTGTGTCACCGCCTCCCAGCTGCACCCGCCGCCGCCCGCTATCCCCCTCATCAAGGCCTCCTTCCCTCCCTTCGGCTCCCAGTACTGCCACTCGCCCCTGGCCCGCCAGCAGCACTCCGTCTCCGCCGTTAGCGTCGGGCACGCACCGGCGCTCTACCAGGGCGCCTACCCGCTGCCCGACCCGCGGCAGTTCCACTGCATCTCCGTGGGTAAGGCGGGCAGGGGCGGCAAGCGGGGGGTGCATGCCTGCATGACAGCGGTGGGAGTTGCGGGGACGGGATGGGGATCCTGGGGGACCCCGCAGAAGACACCTGGGGAGGCGGGTGCCTGCCCAGCGCACGGAGGCTGGACGGGGAGTCCCGGCACTTCTTTCTGTCGGTGCCCCGGACGATGCGCAGGGGAAGCCCCCGTGCTGCCCGCCGAGCCCCCGATCCAGGCTGTGCGTACGGGGAGAGGCGGCGGCAGTACCCTTGTGAGCTCGGACTCCAGCCTGTCAGCCGCTTGATGAGTCTCAGGCCCCCCGGGGAGGAGGAAGGGCTGCGGCCCCGCAGAGTGGGCGGCAAGGAGGGCTCAGCGGGAATGGCGAGTGCCCGGCGTTGCGGGGCGGGCGGTGGAGGGTCCGGCAGGTCCTGACGGTGCGCTCCTCTCCATTCCCAGACAGCACGTCCAGCCAGCTGCCCAGTAGCAAGCGGATGCGCACCGCATTCACCAGCACGCAGCTCCTGGAGCTGGAGAGGGAGTTCGCCTCCAACATGTACCTCTCCCGGCTGCGGCGAATCGAGATCGCCACCTACCTGAACCTCTCCGAGAAGCAGGTGAAGATTTGGTTCCAGAACCGACGGGTCAAGCACAAGAAAGAAGGCAAAAGTAGCTCCCACCGGGGCGGCGGGGGCGGCCACAGCTGCAAATGCTCGTCCCTTTCCACCACTAAGTGCTCGGAGGATGACGAGGACTTGCGCATGTCTCCGTCCTCCTCGGGGAAGGACGACAGAGGTCTCGCAGTCACCCCCTAGCCACCCGCACGCCCACCCTGGCTCCGCAGGAACTGTGGCGAGAGCAGGGAAGGGAGTCCTGCCTGCCTCGGTGCTGACATGCAGCCGAAGGATTTTATACCGTTTTGTATAATTCGTGTAATTTACGAAGGACATTCTCGCCTTTCTAGACCCCTGCCCAGGGGGACGGGTGTTCCGGCACCCTGTTGTAAATAAACTCCTCCCTAGGACCCCAGGCATCCCCCCATAGTGCTCTCTCACTTGTCTCCCCGCAGACACCGCCCCGAGCCCGGGAAGTTCCTCGCAGACCTCCCTGCGCACCGAGATGGGCGCGGATACTGCGCGGTGACGGCCGGTGTGCCCGCCTGGAGGGACGCTGTCCCGGGCTCCCTCTGCTAACTCGGCGGCGCACAAAAGCGGGCGGACGGGCGGGGAAGGTTGAAGGCTGTCTCAGTTATTATCTTTTCCTTTTTTCTTCTTTTTTTCCTTTCCAAAATTGTTGTCGGTTTTGTTTTGACTCCGTCGCTGCCGGGCGCACAGCTGTGGTTGTACCGTTCCGTCCCACTCCCTCCCAGTGGGAGATATTTATTTATTTATTTATGTGCAGAAAAACTATTATGGCAATGATAATAATGATTACGATAACAATAAAAGCTTGTTGGTGGTTTATTTCCTTCCCTTCGCGTTGAAAGCAGCCACTCGACTTCCGCGGGCGTGCGCTTAGAGCACCGTCGCTCTCCAACCCTCTCCGCCGCAGCCAGCACAGATGACGGGGACTCTTCCTTTCTCCGTGTCGAGCTGAAGGTACGGGGTGCAGGGGATCCCTGCTTCCTGTCCCTGAGGCTCCCTCGGTCCTCCCCGCGAAGCTAAAGATCGGGCCGGGGAGAGGCTGGGCTGAACACCTTTCATTCCCATCCCAGCTGCAAGCCTGCGTACGGCTGTAGGTCAATATATACACCTGGCTGACGGGGGACTCGGCTCCTCTCTCCCGGTGCTCGCCGCCGCCAGCCAGGAAGGACTGCCCCAACCTCCAGCTAACCCCCGGTGCCGGGGCCGGCCCTGCTGGGGCTCTCTCCATCACGACCACCGGGTTCCAAGTGCCCCGCTCCCGGTAGCGCTTTGCCGGTTTTTACGCGCGGTGACTCGTCCCGATGGCTCGCGGGGAGCCCCGTCGGAAGCAGCCGAGAGGTCCCGCAGCCCCGGGGGTGCCACACGCGGTGGCGCGGGGCCGGACTGGCATCAACCTCCTCGGGTGCGGGACCCCCAGAGCCCGGCGCTCCTGCCGCCGCTCTGTTCGTGCGGGGAAATGTCCTTTGTGCCGGGACTCCCGCTCCGTTCGGGATCACGGGACGGCCTTCGGTGGGTGCAGCGGCCGTCCCTGCACCGGCAGCCGATGCTTCGACTCTCTCCGCGAGGCCCCAGAGCTGCACTCCCTGGCACGGCGGGTTTCATGCCGTACAATCCGGGGAATGTGCTTGGGTCCCTGGGCTACCGTCCATGCCTGCCCGTACAGGGATGGCACTCAATTTTCATCCCAGAGCATGTCCAAAACATGCACTGGGAAGAGCCAGGAAGGGAGATGTTGTCCCTCATGGAAAATCCACGTGGAGAAGGTCAGTGCTGCCCTGCACACAGGCTGAAGTTGGTGTGGGAAGCTGTGGATTTGAGATCCCTGGGCGCCAAGGGTAAAGGCAGAGCAGGTAAAATTGCCATGGCTGGGACAACACCAAGTTCTGTCCGTAAAACAAACGTGTCACCCTCCAGCGTTCCCAGGTCCCCTTGTACAGCTGTGGGTCTGGGACATCTGCTGGTTCCTATAGCTCCATCCCATGGATGAGCGGAGAGTATGACCCTGCAGCCCACGGCACACTGTGGACCTCTCTGGACATTCAGGATGATGTGAGGTGGGGGGGAGCCATTAGACATGACAGAGCAGGACAGACACAAGGCAGTACTCTCACTCTCTGCTGTGACTGGCCTGATTTGTGTTCCCCTGTCTGGAAGTTGCAAGGACTTGGTGACACTAGGCAGCTGCATTATCAGGATTGGGGCACGTGGACAAAATGTTCAGGCTCCTTGGTGGCTTTCCTTCCCCCACTGACTCCGGAGACTCTCAGACCTCTCACCTCTCCATCTCTGCTTCCTCCTCTGTTGGCTTCCCACATCACCCAGCTGAGATGGGATGTCATGGCAAGCTCATGGTTAGGACACTCAGTGGGCAGCATCTTCCTGGCTCCTTTTCCCTTGACTGTTGGGGATGAATTTGGCAGGTTTGAAACCAAAATCTGGCCTTGATACAAGAGTGAGTCAGTCTTGCCTGGTGCTTGGCCCCAAAATGTTCCCTGTGTGCCCTTCTTTCCCCAGTGGACCCATTACAACAGAAAAGACCCCTCAGAGGACCCTAATTGGCACAGCAGGGCCCAGTAGACTTTCCAGCACTCACCTCTCATCCTGTTCACATTTACCAGACTTGATTTGAAAAGCCATTGCAAAATAGAGGCAGAAGCAGCCTAATGTAGGTTTAGCAAGGGGGCCGGCATCCTCTGACAGAGCACTGGCACTGAAGCCAGCAGGCACCCGTAGAGGAGCGTGTGTATGCTCCTTGTGCCTGTTCAGCAGCATGGGGCTGAGCCAGTTGGCTGGCAGTGAGACGCAAGGAGCACCAGCACTGAGCGTTTGAGTGTTGCTGTTGGAGTGGTATTGTGGCTGTTGTGCTGAAGCTCTCAACATCCTTGTCTGCCAGCACATTTCCACTATGTCTTTGGTCTTCCATGGCACAAGCTCTGATGTACAAAATGTGCCTCCTCACACTCCTGTTTTTGTGGCTGAGCAGAGGCAGACGGGGACAGTTTCTCACCACTGTGATAGGGATGATGAGGCAGTGGCACTGCCCACCCAGCTTGCTCCTAACTAGCTGTGAAACCTGGGCAGCAGCATGCCTGGCAGACAAACAGTACCTTGTGGACAAACACATTTTGTCCTGAGGAACCAGAGCTTCTGGGATCTGAGGGAGCAGCTGGAAAACTTTATGAGTGTGCAGAACCAAGTTCACTATCACATCCTCACTGCAGGCACAGCGGCTGTGGGCTGCAAGGAAGAATCTTGTAGTGATGCTGTTCCAGTCAGTGCACACATTACAGAGAGTGTGGGCACACATGTGACCGCATCCTTTATGGACTGAGTTTGTCAGCCAGACAATTTGGAACTAATCCTTAGCTCTAAAATGTACCTCATATATGTAAAGTAGCAAAGAGAATTCCCTCATATAGTATAATTTTGTCTGAACAGCAGTGGAGTATCACAATGGATGGCCCCAACAAGACAGTATTAATATTCTCCGATGCACACTGGCCTCTGCTGCAGACCCTGTGTACCTTGCAAAGCCCAGTGGGGCTCTCAGTGCACTTGACAGTCATTATGCCACATCCACATGCAGAGATAATCCCTCCTTAGTTGGGCATTTTTCTAATTTAGTGAGAAATCATTACAGCAAATGCTCAGAGTGTCATTTTCAAGGACTCTGAGGTTGGGCAAATTAAAGTCATTTTGCTGTGGGAAGAGCGTGGGCACCTCTGCTAAAGCGAATGTCATAACATGCCAATTTTCAACTTTCTATCTCTAGCCATTTTGGCAGCCAGTTTCTGAAAGTTACTTAAGCATTTTAGCATCTAAAATGCCCAGTCTCACCTGATTCCAACAGGAGGCAGATTTATAAATGCACATAGGGAGTTTGAATATTTTCAAGCATATACTTTTTTGATCATATTTCTATCTTAAAGCTGAATTATTTCTACCCTAGCATGCAGAGAGGAGACTCTTTGGATGCTATCAAAGCTTTAAAGACTATGCCAGAGCAAAAGTGGCCGTCCTGGCAGGAGTAGGAGGACAAAGGATGATGCTGGGCTCTGTTTTCCACACACTGGTATTGCTAAATTTTGGTGTCCCACAGCTCATCCCATCACGTATGCAACCACTCCCTTTTCACAGGCAAAAAATGTGAACATGATATGGATAACTTGGAAAAAACCAAATGTTTGGAATGAAGAATCTTTTCAACATTGATTACCGTATACTTACAACTACTCAATATTAATTTGCATTATTTGGCTTCTACATTAATGTGATTTTTATTTTTATCTCTCAACCTCATTTCAGTCCACATAAAGGCTGCTTAAAATAGGTTTAGAGTTGAAAACATGCACTGGTATTTCAAATGTTGTTGCTCTTAACCACAAAACTAGTATTATTAACCCAGGAATTCCATAATTCGGTTTATCTGCAGTTAATGTATTTACACAGTGCCAGCTCTGAGCTGGCCCCATGGCTTTGGAATAGTGCTTAGAGTAAATGGACTTTCTGCTTTGGAATAGCATTACATTGTGGGTGTTTTTCTTTCACTCTTGTTTACTTAGAGTGAACCTTACCTATTAATTTACTGGGATAAAAAGGATTCATTTTTAATCCTTAGGTTCCTGAGGGCAGCTCTGAAATTTGATTCTTTAATGACAATATAATTTAGTCTCTGAATGTGATTACTTTAAAATATAGGTGGGTGTTAACAAAAGATCCTAAATAAAATGGTTTTGTATGATATTCCTAATGATTTGAAGGCAGGTACATCAACAGTAGCTATCTCTCAATTACATTAATTTTGAAAGTGTTTTTGCTATGAACACAAAGTACTCATTTATCGGGATGTAATTATTCAAGATCAGGACATCTCCTAGGATACTGACACTGATGATGACGGCAAATGGCTGGGCCTGATGCTTAATATGGCTGTAGCTGTACAGGAGTGGCTGCCCGGTGCTGGACAGCTGACTACTCTGGAACTACTCTATATATTCCATATTATATAACCCATATATATCTGGCATATATAAATAAAACCAAACTAACCAGCTAACTAAAAAAAGGAGTAGCAATTATCATAAACAGGAAAAAGTCTTCATTCTTAAGTTTCCTATATCCCCTTCGTTATTCTGCTGCAACCTGCTCTAGTTTCCCCTTTTCTTCTTGAAGTTTTCTGTTAGGCTTGTTCCCAACAAAGAACACATGGAAAAGAGTACATTTCCATCACATAATTTGCTAGCAGTCTATATGGACCAAATTGGAAAAAACACATCAATAGAATGTCAGCATGGACCCAAAATGTGCCTTGGAGACAGTCACTCCTGTCAGGTCTGTGTCTGTTCTTTTCCTCAGCCTCAGGTTTTCAAATATGAAAACTATTAGCATCAGTCACAGACTACGAATACATTATTTTACTTCTAAAAAGTGCTGCATTCACCTTGCATCTGGATGGGTAGTGGCTCCCATGCTTGAACACAGGTATGTACTAGTATGTTAGATCTTGGGCGGGAGTATCTGGTCTGGATTGGCTTTGGTCACTGTTCCAGAAGGGTCTGCAGCTGATAAGTCCCTTCTGACAGTCTGATGAGGATGTCAGGTACCCTGGCGCATCTGAAATAGCACTAGGCACGCATCCAGGCACATCAAATGGTTCTTGACAAGAGAAACTACACCTGAAAGCACAAGCAGAGGAGACAGATACAGGCAGATTGTTGGAGAGAATACATGGTAGCTGTGACTGCAAATACATCTGGATTGAGTTTTATTTTAAAATATTTAAATATCCTGTGTGGAGGGCTAACTGCCTGTACTCTACTGATCCTGGTCTGGGCAGATTACAAAAGCCTGCAGTGCCTTGGCTTACACTTTTTTTTTAAGAACCCCCTTCTCAGTCTAACCTCAGGTAAATACCAAATAATAGTAGATGATTCATACAGACCTGCAACATGTGCAGGTGATTGGGTGGCTTGCAGTGTGCCAGGCAGAGTGGAAGGATTAAGCACAGTACAGTAAAACATTAAGCATAGAATGGTAAAATGTATGTACGTATGTTGTTTAGGTTTTCTTTCAAGTCATAGTCATTTTGCACTTAGTATGAGATAAACCCACAGGAAGTTCACTGGAATCAGTGACTCTGAGGAGAAAAGGCCTCCACAAGCCAGGTGGTGCAAAGGAGACACATGAAATGAATCAGGCAGAGGCTGTCACCTGAGGAGTGACACAAATACACACTTGGGAGGCATCTTATTCAGTGTGTGCTCCGACCTTCACACTAGACAGAACCCTTTCAGACCAGAGCTGTCTCTTTACTGGTGTTCTGCTGGAGGCAGCACAGAGATGCCTGACCTGTAAAGGCTATCCTGCGGAGCAAGCTGTTGTGGGTTGTCTCCTGAACCTATTCCCGTGGTCTCATCTATGAACAGTGCATGGGATTGCAGATCATCTATTACAGCAGACACAGAAATGTTAACATGCCTCTCTGTAAATTCTTTCCTCTAGAGAAAACCAGCTTTGATCTCTGAGTTGACCAGAGTCTGAGAGATTCACTGAATCCACAAGAGATATTTATCTTTGATGCCACCATGTCAAATCTGAGTTTTCTTCAGTGCCTGAGTTGGGAGGACACCACACTATACTAGGACATGGGTAAATGAAAGCTGATGATGTGGGAAACTCCTCTCCTTAGTTCCTGGCCCTCAAGATGCTCTTTTGAGCATGTCCAGTCCTGAGCCTAGATGTGCTATGGGCACATAGGGAAGACATGACAGCTGGAATGTTGCTATTTTCAAACCTGCTGTACCTCATGCCATCTACTTAGATGCCTGTGACTGCAGTGAAGTGGTCCTGATGGTGTCTGTGACCCGTCTGAGTCCTACCCTGGCCCCTTCCAGAGCTGACTTAATCTGTCACAACCCAGATACTAGCTGCTCCAGCACATCAAAAGCCTGTTCTGCTCTTGCATCACCTCCCAGCCTGGCAGCCTCCCCATCACTACCCCCTCGTACTCCTGCCTGCATTGACTGGTGAGATCCCCATCCCCCTGGCTGACTCCTGGCTTTTGGCCATTCACAACCATCAGTCACAGTTCTTCCCCCAGTTTCTGTCTTCTCCCCAGACCCCATCCTTTCAGAGATGTTTTGGGGCTCTGTTTCACTCCCAGCCCTGCTTGCACAACTGTTGAAGCCAACACTCAGGTTGTCAGCAGTGGTGAGCAAGCAGAGCTCCATTCGGTGCAGAGGAACCACATCAGTTTATGCCAGCTGTTACCTGGGTGCCTCATTCACTGCCACGTGGGCTTCCCTGTACACAGTGTGCTGGCACAGCTCTCCATGCACCCTTCCAACCCAACAGCTATTCCCAGCCAACACACCCGTCCTGGCCCTTCTGCAGTGCTGCCAGCTCACACAGCCAAGCTGACACTCTGTCATTATTCCCTCTTCTTCTACTAATCTAACTTTTCTCACTTCTCTGTGTCTTTTTATTTTTCTTTCCTGCATTTCAGTCAATCACCTGTTTAAAGTAAAGCACATGCTTAAATACTCTGCCAAAATGAATCCTAGATATACTCAGTTGTTTTCCACCCTCTGTTGAATAATTACCCCCTTCCCTCTTTCTCCACAACATATGGGGGTCATGTATCCAGCTCTTATGTTTAATTTTGCACACTTTGTATGAAACATGCTACCAAAAATGAAGCTCTCTTCTCCTTTCTCTTCCTTTCTTTCTCTTTAGGCATACATGTAAAGAAACCTTTCAATGCATTTGCAGAGCCCTAATACAGTAGAGTGACACAAAGCATTCTGGATATTGCTATGCAAATGACATGCCAAGAATGTTTAGACTGTACCTTGAAGCAGTAAACAAGTTGATTGTCATGGTGTCATGGTAACTAGAGCTGGATCCGCTTCATAAGAATGAGGTCCCAACCTTTGTTTTTATTTGGATTGCTAAAGCAACTCAGTGGTCCAAAGCTCATCACCCCCTTGGTCCTCTTGAGAGTCAGAGGCACAAGAAATGGACTCATTTATCAGGACACCGTTTAAAAAGAAACAATGAGCTACTCTGACACACAACTTCAGGTCACTGAGGATATTCAAGCGTACACCAATCTGAGTTGGGAGATGATGTCAACACCACTGGAATTTACCACATACAGAACTGCTGTCCCACCAGTGTAGTAGCAATATGCAGAACTTATATTTGGGGGTGATGAAAATTGTGTTTTTAAACTGGTGAACTGCTCCCCTCTCACAGAAGTATGAATATTGGAGAAGGCAGCAGAGCTTTTCTGTGAGCAGTATCTCTGTGTGGGTCTGTAGGATCAAGAACTCAGGCTGCTGGTCAGCATCTTGTATTGTCCACTTAATACACAATTTCTTGCCAAGCAGGGCAAGACCATTTTCCTGGTTTTGACTCAGCCATCCTTCCCTGGGTAGCAGGAAAGCTCTCTATCACCACAGGAGAATCACACACTAATGACTTAGAGGTCACAGAGTTTTTTTCCTAACCCAATAACTCAGGATTGAACTACTCCAGGCCCTGATGAGCCACCTCATTTACCAAAATACACTCCTGGAAATTGTTCATCCAAGTTGAGCCACCAGACTTGGCTCCAAACCTCCTCTTCTACCCCTGCAAACAGAAAATGCTTTCCCTGACAAAACCAGCAACAAAGCAACACTGTCTTACTGTACAAAATAAACTAATTAGTTTCCTAGATGACTATGGCATTGTAAGTCTGAGACTAAAAATTCTCTTTATTCCAAATACTTAAAAACCTAATTTTTTTAAGAGCCGTGTGGCCACTTGTAAGTGCCAGCTGATCTCAGAGCATTAGACAGAGGAGTTTGACCTTTTTGCACTATTTATCTCTGCTGATCTGGGCTTTAAAGAGGATCACAGAGCAGCTGAGCCAACCTGGTACCAGCCACAGGGGTCAACACAGGAACCAGTTTGCTGTCTCTGTCTGTTGGTTCTTCAATCTCACAGTTTCGAAGCACAGGGCACAGAAGGATAACCCTTCATACGATGAGAAATGTGTGAGCTCCTTGGCAGTGCACCAAACCTGTCTCACATTGCCTGAGGCCTTCCCTGCTGTGTATTGGGCTCTTCTCTGTGCTTGTGTGGACTTGAGATGTTACATCCTGAAGTTCCGTTTCATCTCTCGTTACCTGACATGATCTGCAAAGACCTGTCTGAATCACTCACGTGCAACCCCTCAATTTATGGTATCAATATGAGGATGGGAGTTCCCCCACCAGCTGCAGGACCTGCCAGAGCAGAGGAACAAGCCCTGAATGATAAGAGTTATCTCCTGCTGCAAGATGTATCTTGGTGAGGCCAGCTGAACCAGGCCCTGGAAACCATCACAGCTGAGGCTATCTAGAAAGACCAGCTCCAGTGCAGCTGGAAGCATTTTCAATACCAGGAGGGAGGCAGGGGAACACCTGGAGAATTATTGCTCACTGAACTGAGTCCCTTAGCTGTAACTGCATTTATTCGGCTGCACTTAAATAACTCGGTCAAGGAAATCAGAGGCAGTGGCACCAAAGAGCCCCTGGACAGGGTATGGAGGTGAAACACTCTCAGCTGAATGCAAAAGTAGTAATTGAGTATTCTTCCCTGTTGCTCATCAGCCATCATAAGGTATCCTTGGAAGTAGCTCATGGGAAATATGAGGAACAAAGCAAATCCTGACCCAGGAAAAGAGTGGAAAGGATTTGCCCCACTGATCTAAACCCATTTCTGAGGATAATTTAAGTGCTCTCAGGGACCAGATGCTAACATGTAGTTTACTAACTCCAAACAGCTTCTCTGGCATCTTTGATCCTGAAGTCTAGCCAAGTCTCTTATGTTCTTTGCAAACTCATCAGTGGTAAAGTTCTCATTCCTTGCTGAACCACTTCTTTTTCTGAAGCAGGATTTGTACAGTGCTTTCTCTGACAAGTTTCGGATGGTTCAGTAAATGCAGTAGATTGATTGATGGGGCTGAGATAGGCACTAGAGCCCAGATCACCTGGAGGGAGATTTGAAGAGCTGTGTGTCCCCTCTGCTGCAGACCCCAGGCTGCTCAGAGGAGCTGCAGAGCAATCCCCTGGGAGAGCTGCTCCAGACAGAAACTGTTCACACAGTAGCATCACAAGTGTATGGAACTGAAGTCAGCAGCTGATCCTAAAAAATGCTTTTGTGTTGCTCATCCATCATCTGAGCAATCTGGAAAGCAGAGTGGTGTTTGCAGGCATATACTTTCAGGTGGATATGTCATACTTTTCCACTGAGATTTGAAGATCCCCTTGGTCAGCTCCCTCTCTAAATCTACAACTGGTGCACCTGCAGGAAGGAAGAATGACATCTTATCTTCCAGTGAAAAGATGCCCTTAAAGCACATTCTGGATGGCAGAATTTCCCATTTATAAGCAAGTTCCTACCTATCCAAGTGCTGTTTAAGACACAGCAGTCTCAGTGTTCCAGTTTCCATCTCTGAGATTTCCTCACCCACTGCATTTCAGCAACAGCTCCACTAAGATTTGAGCATAAAGCATTGAGCAGGAGGTATATCAATACCTTTCTGTATGAGGATATGGCCCAAGACATTTTCTTCAAGGAGAGGTCCATTTATTTTTTCAGTTGTATCAACTAGTCCAGACTAACTCAGAATGACTGACAAGCCCTCTTCACCAGTGAATTCATTAACTTCTGCAGTCGTTTTGTCTCTGGGTGGTGCTGCATTGTTGGTCCAGTTGTAGGTTGTTCCATGGGTTGGTGTCATCATCCATAATCCTATCTGGACACATGTATATGCCGCGGCTGAGCTCAGACTCCTTTGAAGGCTTCCTGCGATATGCCCTCTGCCTTGGGAAATGCATCCTCTCTTTGGTACAGTGTATTTGTGGGGCCATGCATCAGCCTGCATGGACCACTTGTCACTTTGTAAGCCCCAAGGAGCTGCTCCAAGTGTCAGGTCTATCAAAGCTCACAGTGCAAACTGCCCAGACCAGGCAGATTGAATGTTCTCCCTCCT